>MU226969.1:278197-289210 GCA_018584345.1 Thuja plicata | reverse complement strand
GTGTTTTGGGGTCATTTTTAGGTAGCTCACTTGTTATACCAATAGTTAAGGGCCTTTTTAAACCTAGGATAGCCCCCATTTGACCATGTGACCCTTCCAAAAAGTTGATTTCCCAAGTTGGACGAAAGTCAACTCTTGTGAGTCTTGACTTGGGTAGAACACCATTCAATATTTAAGGTTAAGACATGATTCACCTTTTTGGAAGCTCCTTTTTTAGTTCCATTTTTTGTAAGGTGTAAGAGTGTAGGGAACAGGGACCACTGAGAGAACTTTTCTTCTCCCCATGAGATTTCTAGAGGGCTTTTTAATGGGAACTCTCCAAGTTGGAGAGTTTGAACACCCACTCCCTAATTTTAGGGACATTGCTAGAATTGGAGATTTTGGGGAAGGAGAGATTTGGCTAAAAGGAAGCTCTTCTTCAACTTTCTACCTTAAGCTTGGATCTTAGGTTGGTGGATGTTTTTGCACTCTTTTCCTCTCATGCAATAATATGTGCTCTTGTATATGTTTGTTGTTGTGATAGGAGTATGTTGTAAAAGTCATGAATCTTGTTGTTAATGTATTGTTGAATGTTGTTGCAAAGATTTTTCTTGGTTTTTTTTCATTTGTATTTTTTTTGTAAATGGGAGTATCAAGACTCACTCACTCTTGGGGGGGAAGAGTAGTCTTGGGGGTGGAGGTGTATGAAATCCCTTGGTGTAGAGTCTCTCCTCAAGGAGGAGAGAGAAAAAACATGGAGTATGGGCTCCATGAAGCCTCCCTCATAGTGCTCCATTGGGAGTCATAAGGGTTTGACATTGTTCTTGTTGCAAATGTGAATGTGAGAATATTTTTGGACAGCCATGTGAAGGCTGGAATTTTTATGTTTGGGATTACATTCTCCCTTGGGTACTTAGTCCACTTCACCTCAAGGAGGATCCTTGAAAGATCCATTGTGTAAGCCTTTGGAAAATGGGAGTTGAATGTAAAGGTCTTCATGTTCTTATGTTTGTTGATTGTTGTTTGAATGTAACCCAATTTTGTTTGGTTCCCCAAGCTCGGGGGTGGCCTCATAAGAGGCCTAGGTTGGGTGGAGAGCAGCCCCGTGGTTTTTTGTTTCCCTTGTTTTGCTCTTGTTTGCAGATTTGTGGAGTTTGGAAAGACCTTGGAGTTTTGTGGGATATGGAAGAAAAAGAAAGAAAATATTTAGTTTATGTACACCACATTTTGCTACTTATGTTTTGTAAAGACCATGAAGCTTATATTAGTCATATATCAAAATAAAGAGAGCATTGTAATAAGCCCTTAAGGCTGGAATTTTCTTCTTTTCATCATCTTGGTAGAAGTCCTATTCCTATGACAGTTGTATTTTTGAGAATGCATCAAAAAGGGTTTCTTTGATAGCCTTTAAGAAAGAAATGTATTTGAAAAATCCTTAACTTATTACTATTTGAACTTCCTTAAATAAAAGAATCAAAAGTTTAGTTATGGATTTCTTGCATAGATAATTAAGCTTTTACTTAGCTATTTTCTATGAAATGTTAAAGCATAAATTTGAAGTTGTATTCCTACAAAAGATTGGTTTACTTACTTTAAAATGAAAAAAAAATCTGCAAGTTAGATAAAGATATAGTCTCTATTACATTTACTATCCAAACTATTTTAGGGCATTACAACTTAATAAATTTGTAGAGAAAAGTGCTTATTTAGACATGTAAAATAAATCTATAGCCATTAAGTTCATTTGTTACTGTTGTTAGTTTTATTTTATAAAAAAATTAAATCTGTTATTCATTTCTAGTTAGTGTTCATTCTTACTTCAAAAAGAAATATATACATTTGCCATGAATTCTTACTCTTTACATGATGTTTTTTTTTTGTTTTCCAAAAGAGAATATTGAAATATCTATTTCAAAAATATAAATAAACAAATAAACTATATATATATATATATATATATATATATATATATATAATATTTAAAGTTAAATGTAAAGAAGTATCCCCATATATATATATATATAATCTGCATATTAATATAATAATAAAATGCGTTGTTTTAACTTCGTAGTTAGGTTTTAAATATAAATAAATAAATAAATAAATAGGGAAGGGGGCAAGCCGAAGCCCCACCTCCAAAACCCCATGGTCTCCTTGAAGGATCCGCGTGGGGAGCTGAGTCCCCACCCGTCACGGAGGCTGAGGCCCCCACGGGCGGCACAACGACAGTAACACCGCCGACTATGTCGGCCATGGTGGGTTGGCCGCTGTCGGCGTGGTGGTCTCCGCCCCCACCGATACCACTGTTTTGCATAACAAAAAATATATATAAAACACCATTTTTATTTTGTAATGCTATTACCACTGTGTAATACAAAACACAGTCTGCCGCCCTTTGCTGGGCAATATAGATCGCAGACCTACATACAAACTTTTAAAATATATAAATATAAATATATTTATATAAATGTTTATACCGATAATAGTATATACATATATATGAATATATGTATATGTTGAAAACATTGTATCCATGGCTCTCCAACCAAACCTGCAAAACCAAATAGAGAGAAAAAAAAATATAAGAAATGGGTATAAAAGAATTAGGGTTTGGAGAGAGAATAGAATAGAATAAAACCACATATGTTTGTTTTTGTGTACCTCATATTTGAACCTAACCCTAATTTCAAATTAGGGTTAGGGATTCCATATGAGAGGGAAAAAGGATTTTTGAAATCTTTTCCTTTGTAACTTCTTTTTTTAATTATAAGATGTTTATTTTAGAGGGATTAATCCCTTGTAATTTTAGAGTTATTATCAATGATTGAAAAGATAGATACCTATTAACTAAATGAGATGAAATAATTCTTGGAGTGGATGAATATAATTATACAAGTGTTGTAATATTGGGAAAATATAAACTAAACTTATTTATTTCTCTTTAACCTTATCATAATAACTTATAGAAACCTTTATAGCTGACTTGTGACCTTTTCAAGATAGAAATTAATTATCAATATGGTTTTGACTTCACCACAGGAGAATTAATAAGCATTGTTATTCCTATGAGACCCCTTTTTATATAATAACTTTGAAACTTCAAGGATTAGTAAATTAAACGTTAAATAGAACTATTGGAAATTTAAAAGATTGACTTTAAATTAATCAAGCTCTTTGACTAGATTATCTAGCCTTTACGTCTAAGTTATAAGAATTTCTTCAACGGAATCAAATCTAACTTAGTCATTAATTAATTTATAATTAATTAAATTAATTGAGATGTATTAAAGGGGAAAATCTAATTAAAGTTTTTAAAATTAAACTAGGGGACTTATAATGTTATTTTTATGTGGCCAATAATGTGGCCAGTATACTGGTCATCATAAAAATAATATTATAAAAGTGCTTTGCCCTAGGGTGCTTTGAAAAACACAGTATATTTAAGCTATCAACCTACCAGTTTTTTTTTTGAGCGACCTTGGAGACTAAGTATAGGGAATCTCTCTCTCTCCACATCATTAAACTCTATTAACATATAAAGGGGATGACATGCAAATTCAGATAACCCTCACTTTGTGTACCTTAAAATATAGAAGTGATAAGGGTTAAGGGATGTTGACACCTAGTCATGATTCCCCTTAGACCCTCTTGACAATAATACTACTGTTTAAATATTTAAAAAAAAAAAAAGTTGTTGCATTTTTTGGACGCGAAATTTTGGGTATGACATTTGGTATTAGAGCCACGTTTCAAACACTGGAACCTTAAACCCACTATGTTTCTTAAAACTTTAAAACATTTATTTTAACATTTTCAAAAGATCAAACTTAGTAAGAAAAAATTACGCAACAACTTTCACTATATTCAACTTATCCCACCTTCCTATGTGTGTAGGATGCCTCCAATAACGCGGCAAGCTCACACTTGTGGGTGGAACCATAGATGTGCCCCTTCGGCATGAGTTCAGATGGAACAAAATGTAGGGGGTAATGATGAGGAGCAGAGGCCTCCTCCTGAACAACCCCCAAACCCCAACCAGGAAATATTGAATGCACTTCAGAATCTAGTCGGGATTATTTTAGACATGATACCATAGGATAATCAGCACGTAGGACTCGGGGGTGCAACGCATGAGTGCAGTAGGAGTCCCCCACCTAGGATTGTGGAGGACTAGGCTGACCACGAGGGTGAGTCAGTACATATGCCACCTCCAGAGGCAGTTGTTCCAGCATTTGAGAGGGTACCCCGTGACACAGGGGACCACATTAGGGAAATTATTCATCTTAATGCACCACCTTTTTTAGGAGACACAGGTGGGAGTGAGGCTAAGGATTTCCTTTTGAGCCTCAAGAGATGTTTTGGATTGCGCCCTTATGGGAGAAATACGAGGGCATGCTTTTCTATCCACTTGTTGAGAGGATCAACAACTATTTGGTGGAGGACATAAGAGTTAAAGGGTAATCTGTCTATGGATACCCTTACTTGGGACACCTTTCTAGAGAGATTCAGGGATCGTTACCTATCTTAGCACTATAAGTACCAACGGATTGATGAGTTTCATGACCTTCAGCACATAGGGCTCACTGTCACATAGTATGAGTGCAAGTTCTTGGAACTTCTAGCTTATGTTGACTATATGAGAGATGAGAAGATCAAGGTCAACCACTTTGTTAGAGGGTTGAATGCATCCATATCAAGTTCAGTGCGCATGGCTGCACCTGGGAACCTTCGAGAGGCCGTGAAAAAGGCCTTGATTGCTGAGGAGATTCAGGGTAGGGGACAGGATACACGAGATCGGTCACAGAACTGAAACACCACACCACATAATTCAGGGTATCAGAAAACACATTGGAAAGGGAATAACAACAACAATCAGAACAATAATAGGCATTCCTCAGGATCTCACAAATCCCCTCTGTCTCAGCAATAGTCATATCAGGGACAGAAATAGAAGGCCCCTCAAGGGCAACAGGGCTCCAAGCCCAAACAATGGCAGTCACAGGCTCCTAGTAAGGACCAGAGGTCACATGCATCATCGACACCCCCATCGAGGACTCAATAGTCCTCTAGGGGTGGTTATAGTGGTTCTAGCAGGAAAGGGGGCTCACAGTATTCTAGACCTCAGGGTACCCAATTCCAGACTCGAGGGCCATGTTATTCTTGTGGTGCCACGGGGCACTTGGCTAGAGAATGCCCTCAAGGGGGTGGATAGCATACTGCAGCATCAGAGCCCACTGTCGGTGATATGGGTAGGTCCCACAGAGTTTTTGCAGTGGTTGACAACCGCCAGGCAGAACATCAGGCTACTGTGATTGAGACTACAGGTATGATTGGAGGTAATAGAGTTACTATTCTATTTGATTCAGGTGCTATGGATTCTTTTGTTTCTCCATTGGTTGTGGAGCGTTGCAAGCTAGTGGCAACTAGACAGGAAGTTAGTTGGGAGGTAGAGTTAGCCTCAGGTTCTAGAGTACCCATCACTTCCCTAGTTAAGGATTGCCAGATTCAGATTGGTTCCATGACCACCATTTTAGATCTACGTATCACTACTCTTGGATCCTATGGGATAGTACTTGGCATGGATTGGGTTTTTGCACACAAGGCCAAGATAGATTGCTGACAGAAAAAGGTAGAATGTTTAGATGACAATGGTAATGCTATAGTAATCCTAGGGGTTCAGAGGGCAGTATCCATTCGTATGATTTCCGCTATGCAGCTTAAGCGGTGCATGCAAAAAGGGTGCCAGTTATTTTCCATCACAATCAGTGATAGGGATGAGGAAGCAGAAAATGAAACTACTCTTGGTGATCATCCCATGTTACAGGAATTTGCAGACGTTTTTCCTTCAGAATTACCCGGTATGCCTCCCCATAGAGCAGTTGATTTCTATATAGACCTTGTGCCAGGTGCTGCACCTATATCTAGGGCACCTTACATAATGTCTTCTAATGAGCTTAATGAGCTCAAGATTCAGCTAGAGGAGCTCCTTGAGAAGGGGGACATATGACCTAGTGTCTCTCCTTGGGGTGCACCAGTTATCTTTGTCAAAAAGAAGGATGGATCACTTAGATTGTGTATGGATTACAGGCAGTTAAACAAATTAACCATTAAGAATCGATATCCACTGCCTAGGATTGATGACTTGTTCAATCAGTTGTAGGGTGCCCATGTGTTCTCCAAGATAGACCTTAAATCAAGGTACCATCAGTTGAGAATTGTGGAGAGTGATATCCACAAGACAACTTTTTGGACTAGGTATGGACACTATGAGTTCACTGTTGTTCCTTTTGGTCTTACAAATGCCCCTGCTGTGTTCATGAGCCTCATGAATGGGGTATTCCACACTTTCCTTGACAGATTTGTGGTAGTGTTCTTGGATGACATATTGATTTATTCTCGTAATGAGAAGGAACACAAGGATCATTTGAGACAGGTATTACAGTGTTTAAGGGATAATCAGTTGTATGGCAGTTTGTCAAAATGTGACTTCTTCAGAACAAAGGTCCAATATTTAGGCCATGTCATTTCCGGGGATGGAATCTCAGTGGACCCATCTAAGATTGATGCCATTATGAATTGGCCAGCACCTACTTCCGTGAATGAGGTCAGAAGTTTCATGGGTCTCGCAGGATATTACAGGTGGTTTGTACAGGGTTTCTCTAGAGTGGCTCATCCTATCACATCCCTTCAGCGAAAGGGAAAGAAGTTTGATTGGACAGAGAAGTGCGAGAGGGCCTTTCAAGAACTCAAGAAAGCACTTACTAGTGCACCTATTTTAGCAGTGCCAGAGCCTACAACAGATTTTGTAGTCTACATAGATGCTTCCTTGGATGGTCTGGGGGTAGTACTTATGCAAGATGGGTGAGTTATAGCATATGAGTCTAGGAAACTTAAGACTCATGAACTCAACTACCCTACCCATGACCTTGAGCTTGCGGCAGTAGTGCATGCCTTAGTGCGATGGTGACACTTTCTCTTGGGACATCGATTTGAGCTTCATTTAGACCATCAGAGTTTGCAGTATATATTCACTCAACCAAACCTTAATGCTAGGTAGAGGAGGTGGATGGAGTTCTTATGTGAGTATGAATTTGATGTCCATTATATCAAAGGAAAGGAGAATGTGGTCGCTGATGCTTTGAGTAGGAGGCAACATGAGTTATCTTCCATGATCACTGGTATAGACTTGAGAGATTGTATACTACACCATTTGCAGGAGGATGCCTTATATTTGGAGGTTTGTCAGTTGATCCGATCTCAGAGACCTCTTGTGGGTAGATTTTTAGAGTATTCCTTGGAGTCTAATGGACTATTATGTCATAGAGGATGCATATATGTACCTTCTTCTAGGGATTTGCATAATATCATCATGCTAGAGGCTCATAGAGCCCCTTATGTAGCGCATCCTGGAGTTAAGAAGATGCATGCTGATTTGAGATAGCTCTATCATTAGCCTGGTATGAGGCAACACATTGCGGAGTTAGTAGCCTGGTGTCTGGAATGCCAGAAGGTTAAGGCCGAGCATGGTCATCCTGGAGGGCTCCTTTAGCCTCATGAGGTACCTATGTGGAAGTGGGATGTTATATCCATGGATTTTATCATTGGTCTCCCTATGTCATCTCGTCGTCACGATGCTATCATGGTGACAGTTGACAAGTTGACCAAGGTGGCCCACTTCTCACCCATTCATATCAATTTTACAGCCCCAGCAGTGGCACAGGTCTTCTTGAGGGATATATTCAGATTGCATGGCATTCCCCAGAAGATCATTTCTGACAGGGATTCACTCTTCACATCATATTTTTGGAGAGAATTACAGGCAGCTTTAGGCACCAGGCTCAATTTTAGCACGACTTATCACCTAGAGACAGATGGTTAGACTGAGAGAGTGAATCTGGTTCTTGAGGATATGCTTCATATGTATGTTATGGATCATCAGGTCAAGTGGGAAGAATATTTGCATTTAGTAGAGTTTGCCTACAATAATGGGCACCATTCATCTTTGGGTATGCCACCGTATCAGGCACTTTATGGTAGACCTTGCAGGACACCTTTGAGTTGGGATAGGATTAAGGACAGGGTTACCATTGGACCACAACTAGTTCTAGAGATGGAGCAGTAGGTAGCCTTAATTAGGTAGCATCTCCTAGAGGCGCAGGATAGACAGAAGAAATATGCTGATGCAAAGAGGAAAGATCAGGTATTCATGGTTGGAG
The DNA here is from genome assembly GCA_018584345.1 of Thuja plicata. Classification (NCBI taxonomy): domain Eukaryota; kingdom Viridiplantae; phylum Streptophyta; class Pinopsida; order Cupressales; family Cupressaceae; genus Thuja; species Thuja plicata. The sequence goes on along the minus strand of MU226969.1, from coordinate 281,015 downwards.
ATAGGGTCTTCTTGAGAGTGCGGCCTCAAAAGAGTCCAATCCATTTTGGAAAGGGCTCTAAGCTTGCACCTCGATTTGTGGGACCATTTGAGATATTGGAGAGGATAGGACCAGTTGCTTACCGTCTAGCCCTACCACCTAGCCTGTCACACATCCATGATGTGTTTCATGTTTCAATATTGAGAAAATATATTTATGATGAGTCTCACGTTATAGATTGGGATGCCTTACAGGTGGAGTCAGACAAGCAGCTAGCATTGGAGCCTATTCGCATTTTGGCACGCTGGACGCTGGGCCTACGAGGCCGAGAGCTAGACCAGGTTAGGGTTCAATGGGATTTCTATGATGAGGTTACAACTTCATGGGAGGACGCAGCACAAATGAGAGCTCAGTATCCCTATCTTTTTGATGAACTCCAGGAGGAAGTTCAAGCCTGGGGGGAGGATGTGAGGCCTCACCCCGAACCCCATCGTAGTTTTCCAGTTTTCTGCTTATGATAGATTTAGCATATGATACTTTACTTTTGATGCACTATAGACTTTATGGACTTTATGCTTTGTGCCGTGGATTTGATTATTTTGAATCTATGGACACATGATGCTTTATGATGCACCTTATGGACTATATTATGTTTCTATTATGAACCTTTATTCGAAGACTATTGATTTGGAAACTCATTATGATTATGTTATGGTTTTGATGAGAATTGAATGTATCTAATTTATATGTTGAATTTCAATTTATTGCAATGTGAATTTTACCTTATGATAAATGCTTAAAATGAGAATTATGTAATCTCGTGATCTTTAGTAATAACTTAGTATATTGATGATGTCCTTATATTCTGAATATTGCTAATCTTTTTATGAAGTATATTTATTTTCTCGGACTACTGATATTTGAATTGAGTGTGCAGGTAAGAAACCATGGTATTTTATCCAGGGAACCAAATAAAGGGAATTGTGAACTCAGTTTGAGCAAAGGTTGCATCTAATGAAAGGCAAAACCTCGTTGTTTCATAATTTTATTCGTAAACGTATGTGGATGAGTGTGGTAGCATAATCTTTAAATGTATTTCTTAATTTCCTTGTGGGTTTTACCTAAGTGGATATGACATGGCTTAGTGATGTGTAATTTTTGTGTGTGTCACTTGACACTTGTGTTTGTACCAAAGGTCATGACATGTCAGCTTGGGATTAGTTGTCCACCTACCTAGATTAGTACATTGGTGAATCCCCATATGCATACCTTGGGATGGGAGATGAGAGTATAGTCACCTCATTGAATTTTCGAAATTACTCTTAGAATGGACTTTTAGAGGGGTTGTGGAGTGTCCAGGGGTGTTTTGGGGTCATTTTTAGGTAGCCCACTTGTTATACCAATAGTTAAAGGGCCTCTTTAAACCTAGGATAGCCCCCATTTGACCATGTGACCCTTCCAAAAAGTTGATTTCCCAAGTTGGACGAAAATCAACTCTTGTGAGTCTTGACTTGGGTAGAACACCATTCCATATTAGTGTTAAGACATGATTCACCTTTTTGGAAGCTCCTTTCTTAGTTCCATTTTTGGTAAGGTGTAAGAGTGTAGGGAAGAGGGACCAATGAGAGAAATTTTCTTCTCTCCATGAGCTTTCTAGAGGGATTTTTAATGGGAACTCTCCAAGTTGGAGAGTTTGAACACCCACTCCCTAATTTTAGGGACATTGCTAGAATTGGAGATTTTGGGGAAGGAGGGATTTGGCTAAAAGGAAGCTCTTCTTCAAATTTCTACCTTAAGCTTGGATCTTAGGTTGGTGGATGTTTTTGCACTCTTTTCCTCTCATGCAATAATATGTACTCTTGTATATGTTTGTTTTTGTGATAGGAGTATGTTGTAAAAGCCATGAATCTTATTGTTAATGTATTGTTGAATGTTGTTGCAAAGATTTTCCTTCTTTTTTTTTTCTTTGTATGTTTTTTGTAAATGGGAGTATCAAGACTCACTCACCCTTGGGGGGGAGAGTAGTATTGGGGGTGGAGGTGTATGACAGCCCTTGGTGTAGAGTCTCTCCTCAAGGAGGAGAGGGAAAAAACATGGAGTATGGGCTCCATGAAGCCTCCCTCATAGTGCTACATTGGGGGTCATAAGGGTTTGACATTGTTCTTGTTGCAAATCTGAATGTGAGAATATTTTTGGACAGCCATGTGAAGGCTGTAATTTTTATGTTTGGGATGACATTCTCCCTTAGGTACTTGGTCGACTTCACCCCAAGAAGGATCCTTGAAAGATCCATTGTGTAAAACTTTGGAAAATGGGAGTTGAATGTAAAGGTCTTCATGTTCTTATATTTGTTGATTGTTGTTTGAATATAACCCACTTTTATTTGGTTCCCCAAGCTCGGGGGTGGCCTCATAAGAGGCCTAGGTTGGGTGGAGAGCAGCCCTGTGGTTTCTTGTTTCCCTTGTTTTGCTCTTGTTTGAAAATTTGTGGAGTTTGGAGACACCTTAGAATAAAAAGAAAGAAAATATTTAGTTTATGTACACCACATTTTGCTACTTATGTTTTGTAAAGACCATGAAGCTTATATTAGTCATATATCAAAAGAAAGAGAGCATTGTAATAAGCCCTTAAGGCTGGAATTTTATTCTTTTCATCATCTTGGTAGAAGTCCTATTCCTATGATAGTTGTATTTTTGAGAATGCATCAAAAATGGTTTCTTTGATAGCCTTTAAGAAAGAAATGTATTTGAAAAATCCTTAACTTATTACTATTTGAACTTCCTTAAATAAAAGAATCAAAAGTTTAGTTATGGCTTTCTTGCATAAATAATTAAGCTTT
>MU226969.1:241728-273674 GCA_018584345.1 Thuja plicata | reverse complement strand
ATGTTTGGTTGCAGGGTAGACCAGGAGAATTGGGCCATTGGAGGACCCTATTTCTTTGTATTAATTGCTATTCAAATTGGATGCATGGATTTCTTGTGAATTATCAGCTGCTATGTATCCTGCAACTGCATTCGTAAATCTGCATATACTTCTCTATGGTTGTAAGCCACTTAGAGATCAAAATAGAGAAACTAAATCAAAATCATTCTTTGTCCTATTTCCTTTTAACAAAGTCTCAACTATCAATGATACAATACATTTGATGCTCTAAGCTATCAATACAAATGACACCTAGCTAGAAGCTCATGGGTTGTCCATTTGATAACCAAAGTCAACATTTCAAAAAAATGGATATCCAAACATTTGAAAACCAATGGCATGCTTACAAAAAAGGTCGAATAGAACTCCTAACAATTCTTAAACATACTTCATCTGATATGATGAATTCTTAAACAATTAAGGTTGGAGTAGACATAGTTATCACACATTTTTTTGTCTATTACAAGGAAGATTTGGCTAGATCAAGTCTTCCTTCGTGCTAGCAGTCTACAAAATTAGACCTTTATTAACAATTGATCATATCAGATAACTAGTATGTTTAAGAATTGTTGGGACTGGTCCTTTGGCGTGTATTAAGCATAATATATAGAATTTTTAGCATATTATTATCATTCTATTTCCTTGTTGTAAACATGTCATTGGTTCATTTTTGTAACTTCACTGTTGTATGAGTGGATTGTGCATGAACAATTAACATTAAAAAAGGAGAAAACTCCTCAACACATCTTGGAAACTCCATTCACATTACATATAATCATTAGACAGTTACATTTTCTGACTGTGTAGAGGAACAATCATGACCAAAACGATCAAAATTACTTTCACCCTTGCACAAGCTATTCCAAAATTCAAGTAAAATGAGCAATATTCTATATCAAATCATTCATATTCATAGTAACCATTCAAAGGATCATTTTGTCAATGAACCCTCTGACTATACCCCTGCGACAAAGAAAGGAAACCTCAAAATAGAGAAAGGAAACTTAGTAAAACTAGTCTATGCCACTGTTTGTGAGGGTACAGTCATGATAAGTGCCTCTCAAACGTCTCCAAACATGTAAGATTGTCTTTAAATACTTGAGCACAAGCACCAATAATATCAAATAATGGAGATAAAGCACAGGCTAGGGCACGACACTAGTAGAATGTGGTCATTTCAGAGATCATTCGAGATCAAATAAAATGCAATGCACTTGAAATTTGCAGTTGAATATGATGCTAGATGCTTGAAAGATGAAGAAATCACATACCTTCTCTCACGCTCAGCTTTCGCTCCTCTATGCAATTGAAATAAAAATGATGAGGCCGTTTCACTTTTTTTTTTCATAGCCAAATCTTCCTTGTACTACACGAAGAACATGCCATTGGTTCAGTTTTGTAATTTGTTTTTTGTGTAATTAGTAATTGGCAGATTAAATGCAGATAACACCTTTATTAGTTTAATTAGGATGTTATTATCATATTAGATAAAGTATGTTTAAGAATTGTTGGGACTAGTCCTTTTGCGTGTATTAAACATAATAGAATTTTCAGCATATTTTTATCAATCTATTTCTTTGTTCTAAACATGCCATTGGTTCAGTTTTGTAGATTTTTTTAATCTGTTAAATGCATTTTTCATGAGAAGGGGTCTTGTTCTGAGGAGATTGATGAATATTGTGCACCTCAAAAACCAATTCATAAGGTACCAATCATGTTTCCTATTCACTTATATTCTTGGATTGGTAAATCTCCTTATAAGTTTCATGTCCTTTCTTTTGATCACTATGGATGAGATATATATCTTACATTTAACATTCAACTTCTTTACATTTTAGAACATGTAGTGTGTTTTTTGAGGGTTTTACCAAATCAACTTTTAACATAAACTGAAAACACCAAACTGATATCTTGCCCTTTCAGCTTGACAAAATATTTTCATTTGACCAGTAACTACAAGCAACTGAATGATAAATCCACATACCTGTATCTTTGTAAAATACCTGGAACATCAAAAAGATTGCTAAGTGGCTGCCGCCATGATTTTTATCTACTGAATATGGGAAAAAAAACACCAAAAAAAATTGAATAGAAAACATGATTGGTCATTTCAGAGAGCATTCATGATAAAATAAAATGCAATGCCTTCTCTCGCGCTCAATCAACTTTCACCCACTCATTTTCTCCCACTCCTTTTCTCAACAAATGAAATAAAAATGATTTGGCCATTTCAAAATAGTGAATCGATATCCTTGAGCACAAGCACCAATAACATCAACTATTTTGATCTGTAGATACCCTAATATTGGCAAGAGTTCTTTTATTAATAAGATTACTTTGCAAGCTTGAAGAAGCGATATATTTTGGCAAATGAAGAGTAGAAAGATGATGATATTCCTGAGATCATGGATGGACACAATGTTGTAGACAGAATGGAAGACATCTTTCTAGACTGGCCCTAGATTATTTGACAATTGGGCGTAGGATCTAGACCTAGGATAAAAATATGTCTTCCTTTCTATTGTGGAATTATCCCTTCTTTGGCCTACACTCATTCCTCTTCTCAAAAATGGTTATCTAGAAACTTTGGATACTATTTCTCATCCATGCATGAAATGTTCTAGTGATCGTATAAAATTACTTTAGGCCTCCAGTATTTGTGCAGTGTACATAAATGCAAGGCGGTGATTATTCTCGATGATCGACAGGTAGCTAGGACAGTAGCTAGGACTAAAGATAACACAGCCCAATAGACCATCATAGGTTGTCTCTTTCTTCGGTCTATATTATTGACAGAATGTTTTACATTTCATTAGCTCATCAAATCTGCAGATTTGAAAGAATTTAATAGAATATTTTCATGATAATGTATATTATTTAAGTTGACATTGCACGAATTTATCTACTTCGCACACTTGTATACTATGAAGACGGCGATAAAGAAGCATCTCCTACCATGGCCATGCTTCTTTATCACTGTCCTCATAGTCTACAAGTGCACGAAGTAGATAAATTCATGCAACGTCAACTTAAATAATATACATTGTCATGAAAATATTCTATTAAATTCTTTCAAATCCCCAGATTTGATGAGCTAATGAAAGGTAAAACATTCTATCAATAATATAGACCGAAGAAAGAGAGAACCTATGATGGTCTCTTGAGATATTTTATCTTTAATGTGTATATCCATTAGTTTTTTGACATTTCATAATTAATTTCTGACAGTAGTCATGTGCCTTCGACGGATAAAATGTCAAAGAATCAAAATTTATGACAATACTTCTGACAGTAATGCTATACGTTTGACAGTGTAACCTGTCGAAGAAATGTTGCACTACTATCACTATTCTGACAGTTAAAGTGTCGCAAAGATAATTTTTTTGATAGACACTTCGACAATAATGCTATATATACGACAGGTATATCTATCAAAATTTGCTAGAAACTGTCGGTGTGCCAACAATTATAATGTCGGAAAGTATATGTTTTTGACAGTTATTTCCGATAGAGATGGTATATTTCTGATAGGTCTCGGTGTTGGAATTCTGATGGATGCACCGCAGAAAATGCCATAACAAAGCTATTGTTGTGCAATTTTCTGACATGATGTGGTGTTGGGCAACCGACAGATGTGTCTTCTGTCGCAATTTCCTACGCAAAAATGAGGACAGACTGATGTGTCGAAATACTGACAAATGTGTGTTGGAAATTTGACAAATGGCCATCAAAATTTGACCTCAAATGTACTAGTGAGTAGAAGGGAAATCCGCTTTGCTACAACCAATAATTTTATAAATTTTGGCTTGCCTATCCTCCGAAGTGTTAATGAAGAATAGAGAACTTTTGGCCCAGTTGATCTTCTGACCCGTGGCATCCTCAGAGGTGTTGAGGATCAATTTCATAGATCTACCTTCTTTGACCAAGGCTTCCCCCATAGTAATGGTATCATCTACAAATTTCTCATGAGAGAAAATGAGGTCTGAAGAAGTGGGTCTGAGACCATGAAGTTTTCCTTCTGCCACACTTTTATGAATGAACCTACCCAAACCCTCCGCAAGTATATTGAAAAGAATAGGAGAAATGGGATCCCATTTTCTAAGACCTCTTGAGGATTCAAATAAATGCAAAGGGGATCCATTAACAATGACAATAGACGACACCGAACCAAAAAGATGGCTGCAAAGCTGAATCACCTTATCACCAAACCCAAAAAGCCTTTTAAATATTTTGCAGAAACCCCCAATCCACCCCATCTTAATCCTTGGATAGGTCCAGTTTCAAAATAAAACCCTACCTTTTGGCCATCACTACCGAATAAATATTCTCATGAACCGCAATAACAGAGTCAAAAATTTGTCTTCCAGGGAAAAATCGATTTTGCTGAGGAGAAATAATCAAGGGGAGAATAACCAACATCTTAGAGGTCAGGATCTTAAAAATAATATTATATAAGGAATTGCTCAGGCTAATTGGTCTAAATTTGTCTAGAGACTCAGCTCCTTGAACTTTCAGGATAAGGACAACAAAAGTGGCATTAATCTCCTTCAAAAGATTCCTGGAATGTTAGAATTCTTTGACTACATCATAGATGTCATTTTCCACAATAGACCTAAACTTCTAAAAAAAGAACATTGGAAACCCATCAGGGCCAGGAGCCTTCTCCCCCTCAAAAGAAAACATTGCATTCCTATTTTCCTTATAGGAAGGAACAAATGATAGGGTTTTATTATGGTCCTTGTTCAAAACAAAAGGAATAGACCCAATCAGTTTCTCCTGCTCAATACAGTCAAGTTTAAATCAGAAGTTAGAAGGGAGGAGAAGAACCTGGAAATTTCAAATCTAATATCCTCATCCTTAGTCAAGGTTCCACGGTTTGAACACAACTTTTAGATTTTGCTAGCTTCCCTATGCTTGAGAGTGGTCATGTGGAAATATTTAGTGTTCTTGTCCCCAGCCTCCAACTAGAGAGTTTTGGAGCGTTGCCTCCAAAAAAATTCCTCCTTAGCAATAATATCATGGTATTTAGTCAAGAGGTTGGATTCCATATCCCTTAATTCTATGGATAAACCATCTAGCTAGATGTTATCTTGGATTTCCTTCAAGTCAATTTGAATATCAACCTTCATTTGAAATATATCCCTGAAGATCTCTTTGTTCCCAGTCCTAAATTTACATTTGACCAATCTAAGTTTCTTAGCAACTCTAAACATAGATGTTCCTTTATCTTATGTGCTAATGTTTAACGATTGATCTTTTGGTGATCTGATTTGATTTTCTAGAAAATAATTAAGGAGTTAACACATCTTTGAAGGTTGATTGTCGAAGATAGAATTCCAAAACTACTAATGCAATTTGTGGTCCAGGTTGCCTAAGTCATCTCTAAGAAAACATTGTGCTTTCAATAACTTGATTTGTAGGCACATAGATCTAATTAGAAGGATAATTTATACTTGATTTGGTGGATATTAGGGGATTGTGCTCTTTTCCTTTTAGGAAAATCAGAAACCTTGACATGTCTATTTAGTCATTTGCAAATTATCTTTGGTAAATGAATGTGTCTGATGTGTTTGGAAAAAACAAAGGGGAATAAGATATTATGCTCTTCTCCTCTTTGAGGGAGAATCAGAAATCCAAAATTTCTCTTTTCTATCCATTTCTTTTCATGCATTATCTTTAGAGGGCCTGCCGGTTGAGGTAAAAAGCTCCCAGGAATGACCCAAGTGAGGACAAGGTAGAAGCAAAGCCTTCCACCTCACTATAATAAGACACTTCCTTGAGATTAAAGTTTCAGAAGACTTAATCATTCTTTTCTTTCAATCACTTTGTTGATCCTTAGACATGATTGGATGTTTCTAGAGCCGAGAGGCTTCAATCTTGCTTGTGAGACTACACTCATTCCGGGTACTCATATGGCTATAGGCCTCAATATTTCCTTGCAAGACTATGAGAGATGGTTATGAATGGATGCCCTTACTATATTTCATAGAATAGAAGCTCACCTGATTAACCTTTGAAAGGGTGATAATCTTTGTGCAAGGAAGATAGTAACTTCTGAAAGACACTCGCCATATCGTTCCCTCATTAGCACTTGGATTCGGATAATAAGACATTGCTTGATTGATTGTGTGATCTTCAATGATCGTATTTTGATTAGCTTTTGAGTGTGTACCTAAGTCGGTGAGAAAAGGTTTTCATGCTTAGCCAATTCCGTAGAGATAAGTGTGTTTGATCATATTTTCATTTGTGACTATACCTATGACAATATTAAAGAGCATACACTCATGGATAAACATCCAAAACCAAGACAAGTGTCATTATTCTATTTGGCATGTTTGCATCCTTGATTGTAACAAAAAAATACCTTGACACACACCTGAGATATTAGAAACTCTTGACTGTCACCTGTTGTACTAGACACAATTATCTAAGTGTCAATTCTTGCCATCAAGTGTCATTTCCGGCATCAAAGTGTCCTTTCCTCTATAAAGTGTAATTTCTAGGCATAGTTTCATCGTTTCCAGTTTTTATTTCATCATCTTTGGGGGTTAAACGGTTATTTCCAGCCTCATGGTTGCACTACTTGAGAGTAAAGTGTCATTTCTGGTGCTTATTTCATCATTTCTAGACTGTTTCATAGTTTTGGGTCTTTTTTCATCGTCTTTGAATCAAAACATCATTTCCTATTGTTGTTTCATCATTTCTTAAAAAATGAGTATGTTTCATCATTTTCAAAAAAGAGGACATTTTCATACCTTGTTTGTTAGACGCAGTTACATTTTTGGATACCCATTAAGATTCTCTTTTAGATTCAAGCATCAAAAATCTGGATACCTAACATCAAAATCTTTTGTTTTTCAAGATCAATCAGATTATTCTTTGTTTCAACAACCTATCACTAGTTTCAATTGTTCACATAAAATTTCTTGTCTAGAGATCACTATCAAGGTCAATCTAACCTTCATCCTGATCTTTGGCATCATCCAATCAACATCTTTTCTCAAATTTGACTAATAATCATACTAGCCTATCAACATTGAAACAATTAGTGATAAATTGATCATCATTCTAAATCAAAAGTTATCCAATCTTATATGGTGTAGACAAGAAGCTGCCATTTTGAACAAGTTGATGCCAACAACAATCATGAATTTTGACTACTAGTTGATCCGAAACCATATTCAAATCAAGATCCTTCCACTTCTAGTTAACCTACTAATCAAGAACCTCGTATCGATAACATTATATATGGAAAAGACAAAAAATGAATGAGCTACTCATACCAACACTGATCATCATGATGAGGAAGAAGATCCATAGGATGAATACGTTAAGAAAGTCCAGCAAGACCCAAAATTCCAAAAGATCATGGACAAAATCTTAATGGCTGATAAAGAAAAATAATTTATGCATCTAGCAACCATGGGAATCAAGTTACCTCAAGACTTTGATATTGAACAACTCAAAGTCCCTGAAGAACAAAATCCTATGGATACTCTTGTCAAATAGATTGAAGCATTGCAAACTCAAATTATTGACATAAAGAAGGAAACAAAACTCATCTTCAAAGAAATACTCATTAGACACAATTTGTCCTATTCCTTTTGATCACAATCTTCATATGCTATCATTTCCACCCAACATGGAAATACCAAAATATGACAAGTACACAGGAATGACAGATCCTCAAGATCAAATACGAGAGTTTTGTACTCTTAGTATGTAATTTATCCATGATCAGACATATCTTATGAGGTTATTTCCATGTAGCTTAGGTGGACAGGTTGTGGAATGGTTTTCTAAATTACCACCTGGGATTAAATATTTTTAAGAGCTGGTCAATAAGATCATGCAACAATACTCATACAACATCCAACACCTAGTTATAAGAATAGATCTATGCAACACCAAACAATGTGTGGGTGAACCCTTCATCTCATTCCTATAGAGATGGAGGAGGATTTTTGTGAGATATCCTTGGTTAATCCCTAAAATCGAGATAATGGACATCTTCATCAACAATCTTGTTTCAGAAATAAATCACTATCTTCAACTTCAATACATTCCCATGTTTGACAAAATGATTGAGATGGGGATAAAAATTGAAGATACCTTGGTTGAGAGAGGAGAAATTAAACTATATAAAGATATCAAAATATCTTATAATAACTCAAATAACAACCAAGATAAATCAAAATACTGGAACAAGAATAGAAATGTAGTAAATGATGGGGTGGTGGATGCACATAATGTAAAATCAAAGCAACCATGATTTAATCTCTCTGCTAATGTTTCTGCAAATTCTCCTAATACTACGTCTACCTTGAGAATCAATAAATAATATAAAAAAATCACCTTTCATGAATGGTCCCAAATGAAAATTTACACCTCTCAGAGAATATCTTGAATCAGCATTGCGCAAGCTCATCACTCACAAGGTTATTACTCTATCTGAAGCTAGACCATATGAACCACCAGTCAAACAAAAATGGTGGAATGATGCTCACTATTGAGAATATCATTGGAATAAAGGTCATAAGAAAATGAGTGCATGAAGCTTAAACATGTACTAAAAGACTTGATTGGTAATGAAGTAATCACAGTGGATGAACAGAAGATGAACAGAAGATGAACAAAGATCATACTACATTTAAAACACCATTACCCAATTATGTGAAAGAAGAATCTTCCAAAAAAAAAGGAAATAAAGTGAATCATACTTATTCTCATGAAAATACAATCAACATGTTGGATGAACACATTAATGTGATCATCATCAAAGACAAGCAACAAGCTGAATCTACTAACGTGGTAACTAGAGGTCAAGCTAAAGTGACATTGAAAGGTAATTCTTCAAAATTACCAACATCATCAAAGCCCACATCAACCAAATAAGCCTCATTATCTTCATCATATTATTATATTTTGGTTGATAAATTACAAAGAACTCCTACACAAATATCCATCCTTGAATTACTCGAAATTTCTTCATCACACAAAGAGATTTTGGAAAAGGCCCTGGTTGAAACAACTGTTCCTAAAAATCTAGATGTAGATAAATTTCAAGCCATTGTTGGACACTTGACTACACCACACTACTTATCATTCTCAGAAGAAGATGATAATGATTTAAATCATCGACATAATCTGCCCTTACATATAGAAGTGTTGATCCACAAACACAGAGTGAAATGAGTATTGATAGATGGAGGAGCATGCTTGAATATTTGTACTCTAAGTCTGGTTAAAGCATTGGGATTCCCAAATCAGGATATAGACCCTAAAAAGAGGATAACTATCAAAGCATATGATGATGAGGAGGGCTCATCCAAAGGGTTAGTAATGCTGCCAATCATAGTTGGACCTATTGAAAGAAATGTGGTATTCCAAGTATTAGATCTGAATTCATCATACAACATTCTCTTAGGAAGGCCTTGGATACATGAGATGCAAGCAATACATTCAACCTTTCATCAATGTTTGAAATTTTCCTATAACAAAGAAGAGATTAGAATCCCAACAGATATAAGTTATTTTTAATCTTGTAACAATGTTCATCAATCAAGTGAAAGAATGGTCCCACACAATAGAGAGGCTCTAAGTGAACAACAACTAGAAAGTTCAACATCAACCACATTGAGATTATTTGAAAAGAAATTGAAATTGCAAGACAACAATATTGGTCAATACAAGATAGATCAACTGCTTTCCATAACATCATTACCACTTTCACCAAGATCACAAGGAAAACCTTCATCATCTACAATGTTTGCAAATCCTAAAGCACAAACTATCTATAATGAAACCTTTGTAAGTGAAAAAAATGGTAGAGGAAAATGAGGAAAATAACGTATTAAGGTGGATATATAAATAAAAAGAAGAATCTAATCAAGAGGTTAAACATATTCAGATACCGAATCAACCATGTGGATGTGGCTTTCATATCATGCAACAAATGGGATACCAAGGACAAGGACCCCTCAGAAAGAATAAAGAAGGTCTTGTAGAGCCCCTTATCATGAATTTTAGGAATCCCAAAGAGAAAAAAAGATTAGGGTACAAATAAGAAGAGAATATCCTACTCATTTGAGATGGTCCAATTTTTTTATCATGAGGATGATGAATTTGAGGAAGAAGCTGAAATTGTTCCCTTTTCATATTAACGTTGTTACATGTACAAGAAGAAAAACCTAATTACCAAGGAGAACCCTATATTCCTCAGTCATCGAGACATCAAAAGAACTAGTATTACTACAACAGTCATCTCAAGAGATAACACACCAAATAGAAGAGATGGATGACTCTAGTGAGGAAGTGGATCATGAACCTACTACAAAAGAAAAATCATTATTCGTACAAGGAGAAAGCAATACTTTGCATTCAGAAGAAACACCAACATCTCAACTAAACATTCAAGAACTTGAGGTTAGTCTAATTGAATAAGAGGCACCAATGACAATTGCTCAATTTTTGAATAGATCAAAGGATAGTCAGATTGACTCCCATGAATATGAATTTGATGTAGGATATGAGAATGAACCAAGAGAAAGGAATTCTCATTGGGGGCGGCTAGTAATGATTACCTATGTTCTAGATTTACCACATTATGCTGAGAAAAGCTCCAATGAATATGAATGGGGCTCATTTTTTTGATGCTACAATCGACGTTGAAATATATGTGATCCATAAGTACCAATGAATATAATGTGCAGTCGACGGTGGAAAATATCAAGTTTTCTAGTCGCATAAGTAAAAATAAAATAAATTAAGGATCTGAGGGTGAAAACCATTTTATGGAAGTCTCAAATTTGAAAAAAGTAAAAATAAAGAATGAATCCAATAGTGAAAACCTCACTGAGGTGCTAAAGGATAGAAAACTTGATAATCTTCCAAAAAACTTTTAGGAACCATGTTGTTTCTCTTAGAACCTACACACTAATCAATCCGGGTATAGAGGAAACACCACAAATCATACACATTTCTTAGTCATTGTTCGCGGATGAGAAACAAGAGTTCACACAATTATTCAAAGAGAAAAAGATAAATTTTTCTTGGTCTTACTCCTATATGCCAGGACTAGATCCTGATCTAATTATGCATCATTTGCTCATAGCTCTAGGAGTGAAGCTGGTAAAACAAAAACTTAGGAAAATGCATCCTCATATCGCACTCTTAGTTAAAGAAGAACTGGAAAAATATTGAAAGAAGGATTTATCAGAGAAATTGCATACGCTGAGTGGATATACTAATATAGTTCTAGTATCTAAATGGACAAGTCCATCAGATTTTGTACAAACTTATGAGATGTAAATAAAGCATGTCCCAAAGATGATTTTCCACTACCAAATATAGATGTCATTGTGGAGTTTACAAGAAGATATGAGATCATATCGCTAATGGATGGTTTCTTGGGTTATAACCATATTAAAATTGCTCCTAAGGATCAAGACAAGACATCTTTTACCTGTCCTTGGGGCAATTTTTATTGGAACGTAATGCCCTTCAGACTAAAGAATGTTGGGGCAACATATCAAAGAGAGATGACAACAATATTTCATGACATGATGCATAAGAACATGGAGGATGATGTCAATGACACCCTAGGAAAGTCTCACAATAGGAAAGAACATCTAGAAGACTTAGCCAAGATTTTGGACATGATGGAACACTTTAAGCCTAGGTTGAATCCCAAGAAGTGTGCATTCGAGGTTATTTCTAGAAAGCTCTTAGGATACATAGTTTCTTCCAAAGGAATTGAGGTAGATCTTGAAAAGGTAAAAGCAATCATGGAGATGAAACCACCCAAGAATATCAGTCAAGTGCGGTCAAAGGAAAGCTACAATCAATCCAAAGGTTTATTGCTCAACTAGCTGACAAAGCACAACCATTTAAGAAAATTATGCATAAAGGAATCACCTACCAATGGGATGAAACATGTGACATATCATTCAATCAACTCAAACAATATCTAAGAAATTCACCGATTCTAATGGATCCTATACCAGGAAAGCCATTATTTCTATATATCTCTACAACTAACACCTCATTGGGGGAACTCTTAGCACAACAAGATGAAAATGGACAAGAAAGAGAAATATATTACATCAGCAAAATATTGGTACAATACGAACTTAATTACACGGTCATTGAAAAATATTTTTTCACAGTTGTGTTTGCATCCCATAAGTTAAGGCATTACATGCTAGTGCATTCAATCAAGCTGGGGGCCAAGATTGATCCTTTTAAATATCTCGTCAACAAAGCAACATTAATAGGGAGATTAGCTAAATGGGTGATGATTCTCAGTGAATTTGACATTGAATATGTGGAAAGAAAAGCCATAAAGGGACAAGTTATCGCAAGCCAGCTAGCTGAAGGACCATTACTAGGAGAAAGTCCTATAAGAGTGGAATTTCCTGATGCATCAATTTTACTCATCACAAAAATGTATTTTGATGGTTTGTTTACTCAATAAGGATCTAGAGCATGTATATTGTTCATTTCACCGTAAGTATACATAATACTCAAAAGCATACAAAATTATGTTCCCATGTACCAACAATATCACAGAAATGAAGCATTAGTCAATGGATTGAAAATGATATTAGAATGGAAAATCACTGAATTACATGTCTATGGTGATTATCAACTGATAATAAATCAAATCAATAACGACTACCAGACTAAGGATGACAAGATAGTACTGTACAAAAACATGGTGAATGATATGAAAGAGTACTTCATATGCATAAAATTTGAGAAGATTCCTCGTGCAAACAATCAAGCGATAGATTCCATGTTCACCTTAACATCCTTGTTATAATTATTAGACAATCAAGCATGTTATGAATTCCTGGTGGAACAATTACATTATTCTTCCTATGACTATCCTAACTCTAAACTTATTTTTTAAACTGTGAGTTGTGATTCTCCTCGCTATGGACAAATATTTGACTACCTCAAGTCTAGTACTTTACCTGATAGTTTATCCAAAAACCAAAAATGAAACCTTATTCACCAAGCCTCCAAAAATGTAATCATAGTTGATGATTTGTATTGAAGAGGTTTTGATTGTACTTTACTAAGATGCTTAGAACTCAAAGAATCAAACAATGCTTTACGAGAAGTCCACAAAGGTATTTGTGGATCACATTAAAATGACCTTACTCTAGCTAAGAAACTCTTACATATTGGATATTATTAGCCAACAATGGCGAAAGATGCCATCAAATTCATGAAATCATGCAAGAAATGCCAAATCCATGGTAATCTCATACATGTTTAGGTAAGAGAATTATTACCCTTCATTACACATCGACCTTTTTAGCAGTGGTCCTTTGATTTGATTGGTCAAATTTATCCATCTTCCAATGGACATAAGTTCATTATTACATCAACAAAATACTTTACGAAGTGGGTTGAAGGTATACCACTGATCACTGCCACATGAAAACAAATCTCAATGTTTATCCTTAACTATATTACCTGTAGATATGGTATTCCCTCAACAATAGTGACAGATAATGACAAAACAGTTCAAGAACAAAGATGTAATAGAACTCTGTGACTAGTTTCATATTAATCAACACTTCTCTTCTATCTATTACCCTTAGAGAAACGAACAAGATGAGGCCAAAAACAAAAACATTTTGAAAATTCTAATACGCATAGTTAATGACTGGAAAAGGCCGGAATGTATAGATAAATCCCGCTTTATGGGCCTATCACGCAAGTATTAGAACACCAACGAGAGTTACTCCCCATTCTTTGGTTTATCATGCAGAATTAGTTCTACCTATTGAAGTATAAATACCATCTTTAAGAGTGACACTACAAGGGTTAATCACAGATGAAGACTACATAGTCTCCATGTTACAAGAACTGGAACTGCTCGTTGAAAGGTGTCAAGAATATTTTGACCATATACAAGGCTATCAAATGAGAATGGAAAAATGATACAACAAGGTCAAACCTTGAGAGTTTCAAGTGGGAAATCTTGTACTCAGATAAAACCCAAGAACACAACAACATCGGCAAAAGAAAAGCAAATTTGAACCAAACTGCTTAGGACCTTTTATCATTACAAAAGTATTTGGGTCTGAGGCTTATCAGTTGGCTACAATAGAAGGAGATGTATTTCCTGATCCAATCACTTCTATTCATTTGAAATGATTCTATGGATAAATCATCCTAAACGAAAGCTGTACAATGGGGAAAGTCCTGAAGAAATCAGAAAAAAATGTGAAAATTGAGCCTGAAAAAATACTAAAAAGCAGAAAAGTACTAAAAAATGGTTGTCCTGGTGAAAACTTGGCAAATAAGTGCTTGGGAAACATAAATAAAAAATTAAAAAATTAAAAAAGTACAAAAAAATCTAAAACAAAAAAAAATGTATCTTGGTGAAAACTTGGCAAACATGCACCTTGGGAGCCAAAATAGAAATTTCCACAAGTGGTGAAAACCTGGTAAATAAACAATATTTGTAAGATAGATTCTCCATCTATCAACACTCTATTTAAACCTTAAACATGCAGTGATATTCTCTTTGCTCACGAACCAAAGCATGTTTTTTGCTAGGTCCATCGCTAGTCACCATGGCTTGAAGTCAGGTCTCATCTCTATAAGCATGACTGTCTATTAAGACTGGGGGAAGTTCCTCGTCACTGATCAAACAAAGGTGTTTCTCAACACAACCAATCAAGCAACATTTTTTTCAATATCATTCAACAAAAAAAAGTGTTTATAAACACTCATCTTTTTATCAATTGATCCAATGTCCCAATATCATCAATCAAAAGACACAATCGTCTGCAAATGACAACTGGTATGATATGATTGCAAGGGTTCTATCTTCTGAGTAACTTAGTGATGTCCTATGTACTAGAGAAACAAGGAAGAAGTCAAGATATTTTCTTTGATTTCTGCTTGTTCATATTGGTTTTCACTTAGCATACCTCCCAAGTGATTCAATGATGCCCAAGTACTAGAAGAACAAGGACAGATGCATGATATTCTTATTTGATTTCTTCTTGTGGAATATATCCCAACAAGGTCCTCTAAGAATATATTTGAGGAGGTCTATGATGACAAAAATGTAATCCATCATATTGCTACATGAAAGGCTCAGATTCTGAGGCCTCAACAAATATTTGTATTAGAGAGAAAGTAGAATATTTTCCTTGTCTATTTAGCTGATTGGTTGATGATTATAATATTTCCTGAGAAATTTCATGAGTCACTGTACTAGAAGATCAAGGACGGAATGTGATATTTTCTTTGTTTGTTTCTTGTGGGGTGTTCTATTCCAATGAAATTGAAGAACAACTAATTTGGGTGTCTCTGATAAGGGCCTCCACATTAAGTTGGAAAAGCTTCACATATCTCAACTCTAACTATTTGAACCCTTGATGGAGATTGGAAGAATTATTCCTTGTCTTTTTTATGAAAACTGATACTCATGACATCCTAGTCTATTATATCTTGATGCTAGTATCACATTGCAATATAAAATACAAAGATGTCAGTATTCATATCCTTATGGTCAAAACAAATACCAGTGAGGGTTGTATTTATTTTCACATGCAATATAAGCAGTATTCATATTATCATGGTTGACTGTAGGCTAGTGATGACTGTATGTGCTTCAAAATCTGAGGAAGATGATATTCATATTGACATGGTCAACTGTGTACCAATGTTGGTTGTATTGAATTCCAAATAAAAGTTGGATGATGAATTTAGCACAATGTAAAGACAAATATGAAAGTTGCATATCATCGTAGGTTTTTCATTCATTTCATAAGAGATGATATCTCAAACAATACACGGAGGGAAAATATGATTTACTTCCACATGATAAACATAATATCTCTAACTATGATTGAGTATTTTATTCATTGACACAAAAATAGCACCTGCATAACATGTTAGTTTCCTGCATAATATCATAAAAGAACATCTATCCATATATCCATTCATATATCATCAGCATATATCAAAAGAAGAAAAGAAGTAACATTCCATCGTCAAAACATTCACATTCACATAAACAAAAATAATGCATCCATAAAACATGTGCACATCCATCATGATAGAAAGCATCACATAATATCATAGGAACATCAACACTACATCTCATATATAATCATAACATGTCAATGATAAAGATACAATGAGATCAAAACAAGAGCATATATCATAAACTGTCATGTATCAATAAAGACATCCTCATAAACATCAAATATAATCAGAGGAATATCATAAAGTACATCATGATAAAAATACATCAAGTCTCTGAGATATTTCCATATAAAAACAACAAGGAGGCAAATCAAGCCTGACTGCCTATATCCAGCCTGGGTTGACCTTCTTGGGGAGCATCAGCTGGAGGAGATCAAGGTGATACATCTGACTGTGTAGGCCACTAAGAATATGGTGGTGCACATGTAACAAGATCAGGAACAACCCTAAAATACAAAGCCTGGTAATATGAAGATCTACCTCTATGATATCCTACATTAGATAATGTTATATCTCTCTCCAAAACCACTTTATCTCGATTATCTCTCAACATTTTCATCTATGCATCCTGCACAATGAGTCAAGTCTGTAACTGACCCCTCTCTCTGTGTAGCCAAGAAATAGTGGATGCATTCTCCTGTAGCTCCCTGAGGAGGACCCTGTACACCTCTCTATGGAAGAGGAACTTATATACCTAAAGGACCCTGTACACATCTCCTTGGAGGATGAATCAATATACCTTAAGAACCTTCTTGTGTACCTATATAAGGAGTAGGACTCTATGAAACAATAGGAACCTGTGAAGCAGAAGGCACTTGTGAAGAAGAAGGAACCTGTGATGAAGTAGGTCAATGTGGCTATGATGAAATAGGATATGAAGGATCTGTATGAGAAGGAGATGATGGTGGAATAATCCTCAACCTAACTCTCCTCTTCTCACCACTACCACCACTACTACCACTACCATATCCACTACCCCTAGTAGAACCTCCACCAATAGCTCCTAGGATACCACCCTCACCTCTGCTATGATCTCCTCTACCTCCTCTATCTCCTGTACCACCATAATCTCCACCCCTCCCTACTCCCCTAGTAGCCATTTCTCTCCCTTCTCTGCCTTTCCTCCCAACAACACCACCAAACCCATCATCCCCATTGTCATCATCACCCGAATCCACCAAAGAAGGCACTACCTCATTAGGAAGAGACAGTCGTGGAAAGGGATGTTGTGAAAAGTACTAAAAATAATCTTGTGTCATCCCAACACCAATAATATATAGAGCATAATCCCACTGAACAAGAACCAACTGTTGATAATCCTACACCGCTGTCTCATAAAATAGTCTCGGTCCCCACTAAGGCTCCTCATCCCTAGTCTGTACATAAGTTGCAACACTCTATGGCATCAGCTAAGCTATACCAAAGTGACAGACTAGATAGGTAACTATATATTGCTCTATAATATGTGGATTCTGACCAATCAAATATCTCTCTGTGCAAACAAAAGGTATCTCCGAAACATCACTGCTCCACTCTTCATAGTCCAAATACAACCTCCAAAAAACTCCAGTAAGATCATCTAGAGATCTATGCCAATAGGAAAGGTCACCTCGTCACGGCTGCACAATATCACCACCATACATGTATACATAGGGCTATCCTCGTGCCTAAGATTTGTCAACTACTAGACAAGTGACTGGGATATGCTCCCAAGCCCAGATCTGTAACAAAACAAGGCCCATGGACATAGATTTGTCATATTGATACACAACCTAATGCATATCATGGTATAGGTGGGAAAGAAAAAAGATACCCCATGCCATTTGATGAGGATTCTGCAACAAATCTTTTAATACTCTGCTCCATCCAACAGAATATCCCTGTGCACTATAGTCTAGTACTAAAAATCCACTAATCAATTCCACTAGAACTAAAGGGAGTGTTGCATACTATGTCTCCATATCCTCCCAAGTGATGTGTCAACCAAGAACCTTGGGATCATCAAACACACATCTCGCTGCCTCAACACAGGCTTGACCAATGGAATCATAGTAAACTAAGTCACCCATCATAGGTATATACAAAATCTTATGTACATCCTCAGGTGTGATAGTGATCTCGCCAATGGGCAAGTGAAAGGTGTTATTATTCGAGTGTCACCTCTCAATAAGAGTAGTCATAGAACTCTATTAATCCTATACTCAGACATATCTAGGAGGTGAACAAATCCACACCGACATATCACACGGTTCTCCTCATCAGACAAGATACCATTCAATGAAAATACTCGCAGGTATGGCCCACGCATAATCAATGTACCTCTATCAACCTACAAAAAAGAAAAAAATGGGCACACAATCAGTCACACAAGGAAAGGTTTTCCAACAAACAAAGAGTATTACATATTCATAATGGTGACATAGACAATGGGGATGACATTAACATCAATATAAGAAATTAAAAAATCTGAGAAATGGAGAAAATAATTGAAATTGAGGGTACACTATCTGCCAAAGCTAAAGAAACCAAAAACAATAGTTTAATAACTCGAAATGATTTTTCACATAGAAAATGAAGGAATAAATACTAAAAATGACTAATTCACCTGTAAATGATGGTTTTGTCATGCCCAAAACTAGGGCAAAACACATAATTTTTTTTTTTTTTAAACACAAGTACATACAACTAACAATGGATGTGTTGAGGAAAGGTGATAACATGGTGAATTTAGTCTTTGATTTGCAAGGTATATTCATAGATTGAATTAGGGTTGTGCCACATATGGATGCAGAGTTGGAGCATCAACTTGTTACATGGGTTACATGAAATCTTGGGTCAGGTTGAATTAACTATAGTTTTATGTTTAACCACATGTAGTATCATGATAGTAATTTAATTGTTAAGAACATATGTTGAATTAGGGTTACCTAGAAATTAATTTAATACTTAACCTAGATTACAACTTTATCCATTTAAATCTAGTACTAATTGCCTTTCAACATTAGATACTTACGACATTTAAAGTAACCTTTAGACATGATCCTCGGTCAATCAATTTTACTAAACAAAAACCATTTCCACCCTAAAACATTTGAAAGTCAGTAATTAACCCTATCTACATAACATCTATAAACAACCCCGATATAATATTTCACACACATTAGTTAAATAAATAAAAAAGAACTAAATTAATTATAAGAATTAATATGTATAACCTTTCTTAACTATCCTTGGACCCACTTAAACATATATATTAAAATATCCACTAATATAAAGACTAATTAAATTCTACTCCCCTTTTTAAAAAAAAAACATACATGAAACATTTACCATTTATCATAATTAAAATTTAATAACAAACTCACTATACAAAAAAATACTAATTAAAATCTAATAATCAACATCTAATCTAATTCTTAACCTACAAATATCAATTTTAATTAAGTTCTCCCCTATAAAAAAGAGCACATGCAACCATAGTCCATTAATCCGTTAATAGAAAATTAAATTAACCTCTAATAGAAAGTTAAATTAAACACTAACTATACACTAGAATACCAATTCAAATCTTAAACAATCTGAAACTAACCTAACTAATATTAATGATCCATTTTAAATAATTAACCATTGGATAAAATAGACTATAATTTTAAAAAGTTGTTACAATACTAATTAAATCTGAACATGTTAATAAATCTATGAACTACTAATCCTTAATCAACTAATCTAACTAACCCTACTAATCTAAACCTATTTACTTACCAAACTACTTATCCCCTATCCCATCACCCCTCCCTTCCCCCTTGGCCCACGTGCCAAGTGGGAGAGGTGACAAGACACATAAGACAAGGCTGCATAGGGTTTCGAATTCCTCCAAGGAGAGGAGTGCAAGACAAGTTTTGGGGGCCCACCAACTATCTTGCCTCAATCTCATGCAAGGGGATTCGAATGGAAAGTAAAAGCAAGGACAAAGATTAATTTTGCATGGCTTGGGGAGGGTGGTGCTAAACCCAAGGAGTAGGTTTCAACTATTTTGTTTTTGTTTAATGTGACATCTGCCACCACATACTTGCACCCATTTATGGGAAGGGGAGTGTTATATAAGTTATGTGATGTAATCTTTTATTAATTTAGAATTTAGTTTTTTTTTTAACAACCGGGTTAGGTTAGGGAGTTAGAATACTAACTCTAATTAGTAAGAGCATCTAGGGAAGGGAACATTCTGTGTGGCAAAGAGAATTATTTCCCTTCCCATACAAATTCCAGAGAATATTTTTTCTCTAAAAATATGAGAAGTGTCATTGATATTATTTGGTTTTATCTTCTATCATATTGATAGTATTGATTTGATTATTGGAGCAGTTAATTGTATGCATTTGAACTATTTATTAGTGCAATACACTAAATGAACTATGAATTGAATATTAGTATTAGTTAATTTTTATATTAATATACTAACTTGTTTGATTTACTATTGTTATCAAGTTTATCTTTTCTTCTCAAGAATTGGGGTTGCAATGAATATTTTAAGGTAGAGTATTGAACCTATTGAAATAGAATATAGATTTTCAAAGAAAGAATGGAGTGTTTTTAACTTGAAAACTTACAATGAAATACATTATAGAGATTACAAGATTCATAATTCCACAAGATTTTATATGTTATGAAAAACTATTACATTGCCTTTCTTCTCACTATTGGATATCACTCTACCATAAAAGATTAACTTCATTATTCTAAAGAATAGAATACAATAGATATGAAACTAAAGACTCTTCATTTACATTATGATAATCTTTTAAAATACAACTACACATCTTCAAGATGGAAGATCTATACAATCAATGGATAGCATACAATATTTCTTATTTTAATGAAGCTATTGCATAATAAATAAGAGCTCTTCACATCTTACTTGATAAAGCTTTTAGTATGAACATTACAACACTAAAAAAGAAATAAATCTCAATACAAAAGGAGTAATCATGCAACATTAAAGTTGCTCTCACACAACTACACCAAAATAGAGATTTCTCCCAAGCTTTTTCAACAATCATTTTGACTTCAAAACTTGCAAATACATGAGGAGAACCATGAGAATCTCACCTTCCATCGTAGGTCTCAAGGAGACCACTCCTGAGCTAGGAGAATCGGTAGCTAATAGGTGACATCACACATCCACATACATGAATACAACAACAAAGAACACCCTCCTAAGGCTTGCATAAATGGATTCACCATCAACCCATAACAAGGGGTGAAGGTGGATTTTCATGTAGGAGAATTCCAAAATAATACATTCAAATAGCATTCCTCTTCAAGGCTAAAAACACACATATTTCCATTCAATCTTCTCCTTATCCCCCCTAAAAATAGGATCAAATACAATGGCATGCAAGGGCCCATACACCTTGTATTTTTTTCCCTCTTCTCTCCGTGAGAAGAGACTCTACACTATTATGAAATCCAACTAACCCCTTCCCCCATACATGGCCACTTCTTCCCTATCCAATGGTGAGTAATGCCATCACACCCTTCACAAAACTCTCATATTCAAAATAAAGATAAAACCATAAGCAAGAATTCAAACCCAAAATATCATTCCCTTACATAACAACAATACAAATACATTTCATATATGCAAGAGAATGAAAAGAAACATACAAATCTACTTGCAACAAAACAAAGTACTTTCATGACAATGAAGACCAACCTTCACAATGTGTTATGGAAAATAAATTTTGAGAAGAGCCCAATCCCTTATGTTTTCTCCATCCAAACCCTAATGTCTCTAAAATTAGAGAGTGGGTGAACACCCACTAACTCTACCAAGGGTCTCTAAAAAGACCTCCAACTTCTACCCACCCACCAACATTAAATTTAGACTTGACCCTAAATTTCTTTGGCTTTTCCTTGTCCCCTATCATAAATGCTAGATTGGAAAAGGAGTGTGAGTTTGGGTAAAAGGTCAAGACTTACTCCATTTTCAAAGTATGTGAATAATGGGTCATAAAATAAGTCACCAAGGCCACTAGGGGATTATAGATGTGTTAAAAATATTTCTAACCCATACCCTTATCACTAAGGTACTAAGATTTTGTTAAATTTGACCCTTAGGACCTCTTTTAGGCCTCTAGAAGTGGCTAGAAAATAATTAAATCTAAATGATCAAATTGGTGGAGCTTGCAAGTATCTCCAACAAGGGATTTAATTAGGTTCCTAATGAATCAGTTAGGCTTAGGTTTACATTGCCAACCTTCGTAGATATGTCATTATATAAACACAACGAGTGTCAAGTGATGCTATAAAATGACATAATACAACATTGACATGTCACTAATTACACAATGAAAACACCTAATACATATATACAATTTTACGGTCACAAATAAAATCACTTAACAATGAGTTTCGAACCTCTTCATTAGTTTCAACCTTGGCTTTACAGATTGCACATATGGTTGGTTACTGATTCTCTGACTTATTCCATGGTTCTCTTTCCTACACACTAAACTCTAGCATCAGTAGTCCAAGATAATAAAATCACATGCAATATACATATTTAATTCATACTTAGCAACATTAATCAATAAGCAGAATTAAATTTCTAATTAAATTTTTTCATATAGAAATGTTTAAAACATAATAATTCCACAATCATCATGACATAACATCCATGAAATAATAAAGTCTAATCATGATATGATCTTCTCATCAATTCACCTATCTAAACATGTATAATCAAAATCAACCACATGTTCTAAGTCTAATCCATATCAGAATGTAATCCATACAATATAATCATCATCATAAACATACTATCTCAAGTCTCTGTCAAGATAATCAAAAAGTATATCAATGTATCAAAACATAAGGTATCAAAGTGTGAACAAACAGTAATGCTATGATGGGTCAGGGTGAGGCCTGACATCCTCCCCCCTAGGCATGAACTTCCTCCTAGAGTTCATCAAAAAGGTATGGGTACTATGATCTCATCTGTGCTGCATCCTCCCATGAAGCCGTGACCTCATCATAACTATCCCACTGGACCCTAACCTAGTCCAGCTCTTGACCTCAAAGTGCAAGGGTTCATCGGGCTATAATATGAATGGGCTCCAGTGCTAGCTATCCATCTAAATCCAGCTACAAGGCATCCCACTCTATAATGTGTGACTCATCATAAATATATTTCCGTAACACAGATACATGAAACACATCATGGATGTGTGATAGGCTAGGTGGCAAGGATAGACGTTAGGCAACTGGTCCTATCCTCTCCAATATCTTGAAAGGTCCAAAAAAGTGAGGTGCTAACTTAGAGCCCTTTCCAAAATAGATTGGAATCTTATGTGGGCACACTCTCAAGAAGACCCTATCTCCAACCATATACTCACGATCAACCCGCTTCGCATTTGCATACTTCTCTATCGATCCTGAGCCTCTCTAAGATGTTGTCTAATCAAGACTACCTGCTACTCAACTGGGGTCCAATAGATACTCTATCCTCAATCCTATCCCAACTCAGTGGTGTCCTACATGGTCTACCATACAAGGCCTGATATGGCGGCATACCTATAGAAGAATGATGCCCATTATTATAGGCAAACTCGACCAGATGTAGGTATTCCTCCCACTTAACCTGATGGTCCATCACATACATATGTAACATATTCTATAACACCTGGTTAACCCTCTTTATTTGTCCATCTGTTTGAGGGTGATATGTCATACTGAAATTTAGTCTAGTGCCCAATACTACCTGTAACTCTCTCCAAAAAGATGATGTGAACAAGGAGTCTCTATCGGAGATGATCTTACAGGGAATGCCATGAAGTTTGATAATATCCCGCAAAAATACCTAAGCTACATCTCATGCTGTGAATGTAGTATGCATTGGTGAGAAGTGGGCAACCTTGGTCAATGTGTCGACTATCACCAAGATGGCATCATGGTAGTGAGAAGACATAAGGAGACCAACAATGAAGTCTATAGATATAGTATCCCACTTCCACTCGGTAATCTCATGTGGCTGCATGAGTCCACCTAGATGACTATGCTCTGCCTTCACTCTCTGGCACTCTAGACATCTAGCAACTATGCTGAAAATCTAGAATCTCATGCCTGACCAATGATACAACTATCTCAAATTGACATGCAACTTCTTAACTCCTGAATGAGCTACATAAGGTTCTCTATGAGCCTCAAGCACAATAAACTTTTGCAAGTCACCCGTAGAAGGTACATGATGCGTCCCCTATGACATAGAATTCCATCAAACTCTAAAGAATACTCTGCAAATATCCCCTCAAGGGGTCTCTAAGAATGGATAAATTGACAAACCTCCACATATAATCCATCATCTCACAAGTGATGCAAAATGTACTCCCTCAAATCTGTACTAGAAGTCATAGATGAGAGCTCATGTTGCCTCCTACTCAAGGCATCTGCAACTACATTCTCCTTCCCTTTGACGTAATGAACATCAAAATTATACTCAAAAAAAAAATCCATCCATCTCCTCTACCTAGCATTAAGATTGCGCTGTGTAAAGATATACAATAGGCTCTGGTGATATGAATGATGCTCAAATCGTTGACCTAGAAGGAAGTGTTGCCATCTCACTAAGGCATGAACCACTGCTGCGAGTTCTAGGTCATGAGTAGGATAATTAAGCTCATGATTCTTTAGCTTCCTAGACTTGAAAGCTATAGGATGACCCTCCTGCATAAGGACTACTCCAAAAAAATCTAATGAAATATCCATACATACAACAAAATCTGTCAAAGGATCTGGCACTGCTAAAATTGATGCGCTAGTGAGGGATATCTTGAGCTCCTGGAAATCTCTCTCACACTTCTCTATCCATTCATACTTGTTCCCATTTCTTGGAAGGGAAGTGATGAGATGAGCTATTCTTGAAAATCCTGCCTTGAAGTGTCTGTAATATCTTGCTAAGCCCATAAAACTTCTGACTTTAGTGACACTAGTGGGTGTTGGCCAATCCATAATGGCTCTAATCTTTGATGGGTCTACAGAGATCCCATCGTCAGATATAACACGACCAAGATAATGCACCTTGGGTCTAAAGAAGGCACACTTTGACAAGCTACCATATAACTGATTCTCTCTCAAATGCTGCAGAACATGTTTCAGATGCTCCTCATGCTCCTCCTCATTACGAGAATATATCAAAATGTCATCAAGGAACACTACCACAAATTTATCCAAGAATGTATGAAATACTCCATTCATGAGGCTCATGAACATAGCTGGAGCATTCGTGAGGCCAAATGGCACTACTGTGAACTCATAGTGACCATACCTCATGCGAGAAGCAGTCTTGTGGATATCACTTTCCACAATCTATAACTAATGGTACCTTGACTTCATATCTATCTTTGAGAACACTTGGGCACCCTACAACTGATCAAACAAATCACTGATTCTGGGGAGTGGGTATTGGTTCTTAATTGTTACTTTATTCAACTGTCGATAATCAATGCATAATCTAAGTGATCCATCCTTCTTATTCACAAAAATTACTGGTACACCCCAAGGTGATACACTAGGTTGGATATGCCCTTTCTCCAAGAGCTCTTCTAACTAAATCTTGAACTCATTGAGCTCATGTGTGGTCATCCTTCAAGGTGCTCTAGATACAGGCTCGACTCCTATTACAAGGTCTATGTGAAAATCAACTACCCTAGGTGGAGGCATACTAGGTAGTTCAGTAGGAAATATATCTGCAAACTCCTGAAGAATAGGATAATCCTTGAGTGAAGGCTCCCCCTCTGAATCCTCCTCTCTATCACTAATGGTGATGGAAAATAACTGACATCCCTTCTGCACGCACCACCTAAGATGCACAGTGGAATTCATGCGAAGGGATACATGTCTTTATACCCCAAATATCACTATAGAAGTACCGTGATCATCAACACACTCAACCCTCTTTTGAAAATAATCCATCTTGGTGCTGTGGGCATATAGCCAATCCATGCCAAGGACTACATCATAAGAACCTAGAGGGGTAATGCAGAGATCAGTCATCGTGATTAAGTCTCCAATCTGAATCTCACAACTACAAACTAAGGAACTAATAGACACTCTAGCTCCTGAAGCTAACTCGACCTCCCAACTGACATCCTGTCTAACTACCAAAAACCCACAATGCTCCACTATATAGGTAGCTATAAAGGAGTTTGTGGCTCTTGAATCAAGCAAGATAGAAACATTGATACCTTGAATCATACCTATGGCCTTTATGGCCGTGGCCTAGTGCTCAGCCTGGCGGTTATCAACCGCTGCAAAAACTCTATGGGATCTACCCATATCTCCAACTATAGACTCTGAGGTAGCCCCTCTCTAACCACTAGCTGACTATCCCTGTGGGCACTCTCTCGCTATATGACCCATACCACTGCAAGTGTAACATGGCCCTCAGGCCTGAATCTAAACTCCCTGTGATCTAGACTGCTATGGTCCTCCGGTCCTACTAGAACCACTATAACCACCCCTAGAGGATTGTTGAGTCCTAGCCGGCTATGCCTGAGGGGTCTATTTTCTCTAATAATGTCTAGGACCCTGAGATTGCCACTGTTTGGGCTTAGAGCCCTAATAACCCTGTGAAGGCCTCTGTCTAGAATCCTATTGAGATCTCTGCTACTGAGACTGTTGACCCTTAAAGGATCTTTCTAGGTGATTCTATTTCCCCTTCCAAGGGGGTCTCTGTTGTCCTGACTGCTAGGAAGAGGGGTTTCGGTGCTGAGATCGATCCCAAGACTCCTGTCTAGTACGGATGTCCTCGGCTACAAGTGTCATCTCAACTATCTCTCTAAATGTGGTAGGAAAGGCTAGGTGTATTGTGCCCTGAAGAGACATATTAAGTCCCTCAATGAAATGGTGGATACCTAGTTTGTCATCCTTCATGTAATCAACATAGGGAAGGAGCTCAAGAAATCGACTCTCATACTGGGCCACTGTGAGGCCTCTCTACTAGAGATCATGGAACTCCTCTATTTGTCTCTCTCTAAAATGCTCAGAGAGATACCTCTCTCAAAATCAAGCTACAAAAGACTCCCAAGTGAGTATGTCAATACTCACTCCACCTATGGACACCTCTTTCTCCCACCAAGTTGAGGCCTTCTCTCATAGGAGGTGGACTGCAAGTCATGCCTTTAGATTACTCCCATAAGGGCACAATCTAAAACACCACTGTAAACTCTGTAACCAGTCCTCTACTACTGACCCGTCAGTGGATCCCAAAAACAAGGGTGGCTAGAGTCATAATAACTCTCAGATCTCATCTACAACATCTCTAGGGGGTCTCTCTGGCATGTATCTCATGCTCACATGGTATTACAACCCAATGAAGTGACTCACCCTCATGATCACCATGACCCTCAACAGACCTGGGTGGGAGACTCCTACTTCTCTCTCTGCTAACTGCTCTATCATCTTCTGAAATATGTGCTTCCCTTTCAGGAATCTGTTGCTGAACTATGGGTGGTAGTCTCTGCTGAATCACCCCAATCAGATTTTGGAGAACATCCAAAATATCTTGGTTAGAGTTCTGAGGTGGTGGATCCTCCTGTTCTGCCCCAAGATGTGCAGCTCTATGACCTCTACCTCGTCAGTCAGCTCATGTGACAACAAGCATCCTACACAATAATTTAAGTTTAAATGAGTTGAAACGTAATGGGTTGGGTTCCTAGTGTCAAAACCTGGCTCTGATACCAAAATGTCATGCCTAAAACTAGGGCAAAACACACAGATATATTTTTTTTTTTAAACACAAGTACATACAACTAACAATGGATGTGTTGAGGAAAGGTGATATCATGGTGAATTTAGTCTTTGAGTTGCAAGGTATATTCATAGATTGAATTAGGGTTGCGCCACATACAGATGCAAAGTTGGAGCATCAACTTGTTACACAGGTTACATGAACTCTTGGGTCAGGTTGAATTAACTATGGGTTTATATTTAACCACGTGTAGTATCATGATAATAATTTAATTGTTAAGAACACATGTTGAATTAGGTTGACCTAGCAATTACTTTAATACTTAACCTAGATTACAATTTTATCCATTTAAATCTAGTACTAATTCCCTTTCAACTTTAGCTACTTACGACATTTAAAGTAACCATTAGACATGATCCTCGATCAATCAAGTTTACTAAACAAAAACCATTTCCGCCCTAAAATATTTGAAAGTCAGTAATTAACCCTCTCTACATAACATCTATGAACAACCTCGATATACTATTTCACACACATTAGTTAAATAAATAAAAGAGAACTAAATTAATTACAAGAATTAATATGTATGACCTTTTTTAACTATTCTTGGACCCACTTAAACATATATATTAAAATATCCACTCATATAAAGACTAATTAAATTCTACTCCCCTTCTTTTTAAAAAAAAACATACATGAAACATTTACCATTTATCATAATTAAAATTTAATAACAAACTCACTATACAAAAAAAACTACTAATTAAAATCTAATAATCAACATATAATCTAATTCCTAACCTACAAATATCATTTTTAATTAAGTTGTCCCCTTTGAAAAAGAACACATGCAACCATAGTTCATTAATCTCATGATAGAAAATTAAATTAACCTCTAATAGAAAGTTAAATTAAACACCAACTATACACTAGAATACCAATTAAAATATTAAACAATCTTAAACTAACCTAACTTACTAATATTAATGATCCATTTTAAATAATTAACCATTAGATAAAATATACTATAATTTTAAAAAGTTGATACAATACTAATTAAATCTGAACATGTTAATAAATCTATTAATTACTAGTCCTTAATAAACTAATCTAACTAACCCTACTAATCTAAACCTATTTACCTACCAAACTACTTATCCCCTATCCCATCACCCCTCCCTTCCTCCTTGGCCCACGTGCCAAGTGGGAGAGGTGACAAGACACATAAGACAAGACTACATAGGGTTTTGAATTCCTCCAAGGAGAGGAGTGCAGGACAAGTTTTGGGGGCCCACCAACTATCTTGCCTCAATCCAATACAAGGGAATTCAAATGGAAAGGAAAAACAAGGACAAGGATTAATTTCCCATGGCTTGGGGAGGGTGGTGCTAAACCCAAGGAGTAGGCTTCAGCTCTTTTTTTTTTGTTTAATGTGACCTCTACCACCACATACCTATGCCTATTTATAGGAAGGGGAGTGTTATATAAGTTATGTGATGTAATCTTTTATTAATTTAGAATTTAGTTTTTTTTTAAACAACTGGGTTAGGTTAGGGAGTTAGAATACTAACTCTAATTAGTAAGAGCATCTTGGGAAGGGAATATTCTCTGTGGCAAAGAGAATTATTTCCCTTCTCATACAAATTTCAGAGAGTATTTTTGCTTTAAAAATCTAGGAAGTGTCATTGATATTATTTGATTTTAGCTTCTATCATATTGATAATATTGATTTTATTATTGGAGTAGTTAATTGTATGCATTTGAAATATTTTATTAGTGCAATACACTAAATGAACTATGAATTAAATATTAGTATTAGTTGATTTTTACATTAATATACTAACTTGTTTGATTTACTATTATTATCAAGTTTATCTTTCCTTCTCAAGAATTGGGGTTGCAATGAAGATTTTAAGGTAGAGTATTGAACCTATTAAAATAGAATATAGATTTTTAAAGAAATAATGGAGTGTTTTTAACTTGATAACTTACATTCAAATACATTATAGAGATTACAAGATTCATAATTCTACAAGATTTTATATGCTATGAAAAACTATTACATTGCCTTTCTTATCAATATTGAATATCATTCTACCATGAAAGATTAACTTCATTATTCTAAAGAATAGAATACAATAGACATGAAACTAAAGACTCTTCATTTACATTATGGTAATCTTTCAAAATATAACTACACATCTTCAATATGGAAGATCTATACAATCAATGGATAGCATACAACGTTTCTTCCTTTAATGAAGCTATTACATAATGAATAAGAGCTCTTCACATCTTACTTAATAAAGCTTTCAATATGAAAATTACAACACTCAACAAGAAATGAATCTCAATACAAAAGGAGTAATCATGCAACATTAAAGTTGCTCTCACACAACTACACAAAAAAGAGATTTCTCTCAAGCTTTTTTCACAATAATCTTGACTTCAAAACATGCAAATATATGAGGAGATCCACAGGAAGCTCACCTCCCATCCTAGGTCTCAAGGAGACCACCTACAATCTAGGAGAATCAGTAGCCAATGGGTGACAATCACACATCCATATACATGAATACAACAACAAAGAACACCCTCCCAAGACTTGCACAAATGGATTCACCATCAACCCATAACAAGGGGTGAATGTGGATTTCTATGTAGGAAAATGCCAAAATAATATATTCAAATAACATGCCTCTTCAAGGATAAAACCACATACATATTTCCATCCAATCTTCTCCTTATCTCCCCCAAAATTAGGATCAAATACAATGACATGCAAGGGCCCATACACCTTGCATTTTTTTCCCTCTTCTCTTCGTGAGAAGAGACTCTACAATATCATGGAATCCAACTAACCCCTTCCCCCATACATGGGAACTTCTTCCCTATCCAAGGGTGAGTAATACTATCACACCCTTCACAAAACTCTCATATTCAAAACAAAGATAAAACCATAAGCAAGAATTCAAACCCAAAATCTCATTTTCTTACATAACAACAATACAAATATATTTCACATATGCAAAAGAATGAAAATAAACATACAAATCTACTTGCAACAAAACAAAACACTTTCATGGCAATGTAGACCAACCTTCACAATATGTTATGGCAAATGAATTTTGAGAAGAGCCTGATCCCTTATGCTTTCTCCATCCAAACCCTAATTTCTCTAAAAGTAGAGAGTGGGTGAACACCCACTAACTCTACCAAGGGTCTCTAAAAAGACCTCCAACTTCTACCCACCCACCAACATTAAATTTAGACTTGACCCTAAAGTCCTTTGGATTTTTCTTGTCCCCTATCATAAATGTCAGATTGGAAAGGAGTGTGGGTTTGGGTAAAAGGTCAAGACTTACTCTATTTTTGAAGCATGTGGAAAATGGGTCACAAAATAGGTCACCAAGGCCACTAGGGGATTCTAGATGTGTTAAAAAAAATTTGACCCATACCCCTATCACTAAGGTACTAGGATTTTGCTAAATTTGACCCTTATGACCTCTTTTTGGCCTCTAGAAGTGGCTATAAAATAATTAAATCTAAATGATCAAATTGGTGGAACTTGCAAGTATCTGCAACAAGAGATTTAATTAGGTTCCTAATGAATCAGTTAGGCTTAGGTTTACATCGCCAACCTTAGTAAACATGTCATTAGATAAACATATAACAAGTGTCAAGTGACACTATAAAATGACATAATACAACATTGACATGTCACTAATTACACAATTCAAACACCTAATACATACATACAATTTTACAGTCACGAATAAAATCAATTAACAATGAGGTTCGAACCTCTTCATTAGGTTCAAACTTGGCTTTAAAGATTGCACATATGGTTGGTTATTGATTCTCTGACTGATTTCATGGTTCTCTTTCCTGCACACTATACTCGAGTATCAATAGTCCAAGATAATAAAATTACATGCAATATACATATTCAATTCATACTTAGCAACATTAATCAATAAGCATAATTAAATGCCTAATTATAATTTTCATACAAAAATGTTTAAAACATAATAATTCCATAATCATCATGACATAACATCCATGAAATAATCAAGTCTAATCATGATCTGATCTTCTCATCAATTCACCTATCTAAACATGTATAATCAAAATCAACCAC
>MU226969.1:225178-236656 GCA_018584345.1 Thuja plicata | reverse complement strand
ATATACTATCGGTGTAACCATTGTACCTTCTTTTGGTGCAAGCACTAGTTATTATTTTAGATTATATTTATATTTATAAAAATGATTTCAACTGTTTAAATATCCATAAAAACAATTTTGTAAGTTTGAATTTTATTTTTAGATTGATTTGATCTATGTTTGTATAGTTATTGTTTATAAAAAATATTTCATTTGTAAATTTTGATGTTGTATTTAAAAGATAGTCCTATTTACACCTAATATGAGATCATTTTAGTTTAGATCTATGAGAACTACTTCTATACGATATTATGAACATTTAGTAAGAAATACACATTGCACCAACATCTAGGCATGTTGCATGTTTGCGAGAATTGTACTTGGTATTTTATGTAACCATTTACCCATTAACCTTTAATGGTTATGGAAGGTTAGATATAAACTAACTAGCAAGCATTATAAAAATTGTTGAAATCAAATCAATCTAAACACTTAAATGCTTGTGTTAAATCAAAGTTGTTGAGTACTTATATTAAATTGAGATTGTAGGAGAAATAAAATAAATTAGTATTACAAAACAAATTTAATATTTTTTAGATTTTCTTTTCAAATTTCTAAACAATGTTTTCTGAATACCGATAGACAAGGTGCTTCTCTAAAAAGAGACTAAAATATCTAATATACTTGTAGAATGATTATAAAAATTTCAAATATACAAGCTATAAATAAAAAAAATTGAGAAATAATGATATCAACTATAAAGAACACCATTTGAACATTAACTGCAAAATATCATTTTTATCTTTTCTTTTTCTTTCTCTTTTTTTTTTTCCCTTTGGATTAGTAGTCCTTATTCCTCTAAGGAATGAGGCTACTCCTAATTAATGCATTTGCACTCAAACAATCATTTATTTTATCAAATAAGAAAATTGTAATAGTGTTATATTTTATTTTTTAGAAAAACAATTACATAATCTATCTTATAGTATATTACTCAAATTTTATTGATTTTTTTTTTCAATCACAAGGTTTATTTATGAATTAAACAATTTAAATTTGAACAAAGAATAGAGAATTGGTTGCATAAGGAGGCTACACGATAATAAATTAAAACAAACCTTTGTAAGGAGAATGCACTATGAGCAGTGGAGTGGAATATTGTTGTTTTGTAATTAATTTTATAGTAGTTCAATTTTATCAGATTTCCACAATCCATTTGATTCAAACAGTAGCTTTTGGTTTTCATGCCAAAACATTAGACACAATCAAAACCAAAAGCTACTATTTGATTCTTAGTACTTTCTGATGAAAATCTGAAATACTCTCGAGTTTTTGTAATTATATTAGTGTTTGAATTTCAAATTATTTGGTTGCACATTTCTTAGTTTGCAAAGAATTAGAAATTTGTGTTACACTATTTGGTATCAAAGTGGGTAGTGAGAGTCTATGTGACCATAAACAAAGTTTAAAATTTTGTTGTAGATAAAGAATAAAGAGTGTAGACCTACAACTATAAAGAACATGTATTAGATGGGACAAGAGGACATGGTCGTAAAGGTGGGGCACCAAGAGGTGTAGTCCCAACACTTTTAGAGATGTTGAGAGGCATCATAGGAAGGTGGGGTGCAATGAAAGTGTCACAAAGATGAGGATTTTCAATGGTGGACTTTGGTGGTGATGGTGATGAATGAAGAATAAGTAATATTGAGCATAGGTTAAGACTGAGGGGCAGGTGACAGTCTTAACCAAATCTTAATTTATTTTTTGTCAATTTAAATTTGAACAAAGAATAGAGAACTGGTTGCATAAGGAGGCTAGACGAGAATAAATGAAAACAAACCTTTGTAAGGAGAATACACTGTGAGAAGAGGAGTGGAATATTGTTGTTTTGTAATTAATTTTCTAGTAGTTCAATTTTATCAGATTTCCACAATCCATTTGATTCAAATAGTAGCTTTTGGTTTTTATGCCAAAAAATTACACCAAGAGGTGTAGACCCAACACTTTTAGAGATGTTGAGAGGCATCATAACAAGGTGGGGTGAAATGAAAGTGTCACAAATAAGAGGAGTTTCAATGGTGGACTTTAGTGGTGATGGTGATGAATGAAGAATAAGTAATTTTGAGCACAGGTTAAGAGTGGGGGGGTGAATCAGTCTTAACCAAATCTTAATGTTTTTTTGTCACACACACTTATTGATTATATTTATCCATCTAACCATCAATAAAATAACTATAATGATGACATAAACACATAAGCACCAAATTTTTATATGGACAACCCAATGTGGGAAAAACCACAGTGAGAACCACACTCACTATATGACTAAAAGATGACAAATATTTTGGCTACAAGCCAAGGAGCTCACTGCTCTTGAAAAGGAATGGCATGCAAAGGAGCACAACCTTAGGGAAAGATACAAAAGAATTGCAAAGGAGAGACGCATTATCCTAGGGAAAGTCCTAATACTAAGCTCCAGGTGAATGTCTCTACTAGTTTTGGAGACAATTTATTTTAAAATGTGGATTTTAACACTAGGGCGCATATGATTATTTGAGTGGAGACATTAAATAGTTTATGGAATAATCATCTTGGTAGGGGCCACCTTACATTATGTTTAATGATTTAATTCTCTAAGGTTTGGTGATGCAGAAAGCTTGAAATATTTTTGGGGAACACCCAAAGTAATATATATCCAGTGTTAGGCTCTTCTTTGTTGGGAGTACATATTACTTATATCATAATTAGTGAAAACATAATGTGTCCTTAAAGTATAGAAAGATTGAAGGAATAATATATGTATATATGTCCCACATTGAAAGACTATGTGTCATGAAATTTATAATCCAATACTTGGTAGAACTTTGATAGACATGAAAAATAAATAAATATTAACTCAAGTGTGCTGAAGTATTTGTTGATTATTCATTAATTAAAGAAGCATCATTTTGTGAAATAATAGGGATAGAAATGGTGGAAGAGATGAAGAGAAATGTTGTTAGTAATAACTGAGAGGGGGGGGGAATCAGTGGCCTCAAAAATTAATCCTTAAATCAACCCTTCAAACTTAGTACCACAAATTATACCTCTAGTTATCTTTAGTCCTACAAGATGAATGCCTTAAAATACTTATATCAAATTACTACTTGTCGGAATGCTTTGTAAAACCTTATTATGTATGTTTACCGATAAACAGTCTTTCTATTTACCGAATCACAATAAATAACTAGTGTATACCAATCAATCCAGATTTACTTAAGTGAAATGAAAAACAATAAAGTAATGACTCATAGACACATTAACACATGAATTTTTAATGTGGAAACCCTGTTAAGGGAAAAACCACTGGGACTGGTACCCCAAATTTTCACTCTTCTAAAGTGAGCTTGGTTAAGAGACAACCCTGTTAAAGGTTACAAAAACACTGTTAGGTGTGACCTTGTTAGAGGATTTTAAAGAATAGTTTGTCACTTAGTATCTGGAATCTAATGCTACCATCCTTGATCAAACACTCACTTGGCCTGTCAATAGGTATCAGGCATATCCAATGCTACTTTGTATGATCAAACTTTTTTATACTCCTTGGGATGTATCTCAATTGCAAAAGACTTTTAAGTCCTGTTAGGTTAAGAGACTTGATGCTTCAAAGGTTAAACTAAAACAATAAATTGATCTGTTCACATATACAACTTGAATTGCAGATTTTTAGATCTATTGTAAGTGCATTACCTTTATGATCAATATTATGAATTTAATACCTTTGCTCCACATTGTTCTGCTATGTGATGTTGTATCACTGTTTATTGGTGTCTGTAGAATTTAGCTCTTTCCTTAGATTGATTGATCAGGTCTGAATGAAGACTTTCTTCTCCTTTAGAATATATTCAACATCCATTCTCTTGTCACTCCCCTTATTCATAATGAATAAGCTTGTCCCTTATGTAGACATGATTCACCATTTCTTGGCTTTCTTGATCTTGGCGTGATCCACAATTCTTTCCAATAAGATTTAAATCAAAACTCCAGTTTTATCTTGTAGAGATCTTCTTGCCAGCTAGACAAAGAAACTTTAAATCCTTTACTTATCTCTGGCTTTATCTTGTCGATTAAAACAATGATAAGTATCAGTTAAGTCTATTTTTAGCTCTTGATAGCTAAGCAATTTTTCATTTTTGAACTCTCTTTTCTGTCGGTCAATACTTCAGTTAGTCATCGGTGATAACTGACTGTTCCATCGGTGTGACTTCAGTTGTCTTCAGGATCTCCGTCTATCAGGCAACACTATAATTGTGTCCATCGGGTTACGCTATGTTTTTCTCATCGGGTAACACTGTGACTTTGTTCATCGGTAATGCTGTGCATTTGCTTGTCGGGTAACACTATGACTTTGTTCTTTTACTCTGTCCGTTGATGTGCACTCTGTTAGTGCATATTGCCACTTTTTGAATACTTGACTTATATGCATTACTTGATAGCATAACCTTTGATTCATTAGTTCTTTGAAGTCTTTCACAGTATGTCCATTACCATACAGATTATATCAAGTTGACATCAATGAATATACAATACATTAACTTATTTAATGTCTTTCATGATCATCAACTTAACATCTTCAAACATTCAATCAATTATAGTTCATCAATCTCTCCCTTTAGCATTGATGGAAACATACTACATTATCACACTATATTACTGCTAATACAATATGAAATATAACAGTTGAATTTCATCAAACTACCAATCTTATGTACTATAACCGATACAAATATCTGGTCCTCGGTAAGCTCATATAAGCTTAGATTTGATTATTATGGCTTTCTCTTTGTCTTTAATCCCTTTTTTGGAGAGATGTAGAATCTTTCTTTGTCTTATGTGATGTGTTCTTTTCCTGTGTCAAACTCTCTCCCTTTCACTATTCTCTTTTCTTTTGATGTTTCTTGTTAGGAATTCTTTCCCTTTGTATGTACTCTCCCTTTCTGGTTACATCTCTCTCTTTGGGTAATGTGATGGATACAATCTCTCCTTGAGGGATATAATCTCTCCCTGAGGTGATAATGGATATAATCTCTCCATTTGACAGCAATGCCAAACAAATATTTGATAGTAATGCCAAACAGTCCTGGTGGAGCCAAAAATTACAGGCACAAATTATACACAATATCAGGGAAGTAAAATGTGTTTTCATTTTCATAGTATTTCCCTATTTTAAAAAATTAATTAAACAATTAAAAAGGCCTAAATAATTGTCATTATTCTATTTTCATATTTATGGGCAAAAGTTTAATATTATATTTCAATGGATTAAATGCATGTATATTTTTGAAATAAAAATAATTATAAAAGAATAATAGGGATGTTGGGAAAAAGGGTTGCGATTGGGAGTTGAACACTCAACCTCTCAAGCCACCCCTTTTTCCTACCTACCTACCCATCCCCCCTCTAACCAGTTAGTCTATATGTTTTCTTCAAGTTATGTCTTATAGAAAATCATATTATCTCATTTCTTTTGTCTTGTCTGCCTTTAAAAGATTTTATATTAAAAATGTGATTTAGAGGGCATTATTTTAATTTACCCTAAATTACTAATGTAAAATATCATAATAGGGTAAATAATGTTTAAATATGTTATATATTTAATTTAAATTATTTAAATATTGCTAAAACTATACCATTTAATATATTTTGGCATATTTAAATAAAATATTTCATATTACCTTTTGTTTAATTATTTGAAATAACATTATGGCCCTCTTGATAAATCATTTTTGATATATTATTTATTTTGATCAATTTAGAGATTTGAGAACCTTATTAAATTAATATGAGCCCTAAATTAAAATTTATTAAAAGTTATCTAATTTTGGGATTTGGTGTGCAGGAATTTTATAACATAAACAGGTGATGATAACCGAATAAATCAAAGGATATGAAAAATACTATTTGTAATGTGGGAAAAGATTTATTCCCTTAAAACCATTTATATGGTTAAGTTTGTAATTTTTAGGGTTAGTTGTTGGGACTAGGTTTCTGTGAAAGGGTATGTCTTTTCACAGGAAACCTTTGAATAAGATATTTATTGAGTCATTTGAAATAATAATAAAAAAAACATGACACAATGAGGAGGAAAACTTTGACAACTACGGATTTTGAACCATCATATACAAATTTTTCAAATACCAAATGAGATAAGTTGTTCCATGTTTATTTGAGGTTATCTATTATTTATTTTTAGTTAGTTTTTCAAATACTCTATGTATTAGAGTGTTCCACTGTGTTCTATTCCTTGATTTTTATAGTTCAAAGTTAATATATACAACTTGAATATCAATTGTATGGTTTGTGAACCTACCATTGTTCTTGTCGGTCTCTTAATTTGAGTTAAGCTTGATAGGATTAGTTGTGTGAATTGATTTGAATTGTGAATCAAGCGGAAGCCTGTGGGATGATAGTCTTGCTTTACTAAAAGTAAGTTTTCTTAAAAATGTCTCTGATTATACGTAGGAATGGAAACATCTGACTCTATAACACAAATTCTCATTAGGCGCTGATCTTATTTATTTTGAAAATTTTTATTTGGTTCTTCTTTGTAGTTTATAAATAAATCTGATTTCTTTCTTTATAAGCATTAGCAATTAGGTTTTAGTGATAATTCAATTTTAGTTTAGATTTCAGAAAATATAGCTATTAGGAGATTATATCATTTTCCTCCAAGGATTGTTTACCCCTTTGGAAGGAATTTCATTTTTCTGTGCATGCATTTGTGTAGCATAGGGCACTTGTGAATTCAGGCCTACCAACCTTGGCTCAATCAAGCTAGAATTGCAGAGGCACTAGTGTGTGCATGTCAGTTGGCCAAAAACAGTCCATCATTTTTGAGAACCAAAAAATTGGAGACTCTACTGGGGATTTGTCTATTAAAGACAATGTTGAAGATTACTTAGAAGCTCTGGTGACTTAATTAAGACTATACTGGAGATAAGAACTCAGAAGACAGTAAGTTTTTTCCTTCTAGAAAGAAGGTGGCGACTCTATTTAAAAAAGCATTTTAGTCAGTGAATCTACTGAGGGAGAAGACCTAGAAGAAGATAAGTAAATTTTTCCTCTTTAAAGAGGTGGTGACTCTACTAAAAAGAACCTAATGTATAAAGAAAGAAGTTACTACAAATTCAGATATTCGGTATGTACTAGAATATGTATTCACATAAAGTATCAAAATTTTGTGACCCAAGACCAAAATTTATTATTGAAGTATTTAGACCATTGAGTTTTGATAACATCCCTGATGGTCAGAAATATTTTCCTCTTAAACTAAAAAAATATGTTCCAAAATTTTGTGGAGATGGATCAGAATCACCAATGGAGCATTTGTGGGCATTTTGTAAATTTATTCTAGATTGTCATATCTATGAAGAAGATTTGATTATGAAAATATTTGTAAGATCACTGACAGATCATGCAGGTTTTCTTTTTAGTATAACACCTGAACAAAGTATATCATCATGGAGAGAGTTTGAGCAATGGTTTCTTGATATGTTTCATTATGAACAGGACGAGATTCAGGATCACAATATGGAAGAGGACTCTTATATGTCTCCTTTGGATGCATTTTTTATCTTGGATAGATTTGAAGGGGAGTCTTCTACACATTTTCTAATAAGAATGGTGAACATTCTTTGAGAAATACCTTTAAACATTATGCCTTCAAAAAAATAAATGATGAGAAAGGTCAAAAAATTGAGAACTACATCAGATGATGCTTCTGTAAAGTTCCTTGTGCATATATTAGAAGGAGATGATAAAGACATGAAAAGGGAGGCTTATGCTCAGATTGAACAAGGCCTTGTGTTTGATGATTATCTTGGTGAGGAAGATGAGAGAACTAGTCATACAGAAGATAAAGAAGCATCCATTCCTGAGAACCATAATAATACTTGTGATAACATGGAGGAGAAAAATTGGGATCAGATTAAAGAAGAATTTGTACATGATGAGATGTGTATGGAAACATGTATCAATGAACATGATGATGAGGAAGAAAACCTTCTCAGTACCAGAGAAATTTCAGCTTTGTTAGACATGGAATATCAAAAACATGTTGAGAAGAGTGGTCAAATTTCTTTTCATCATGATAAGAAAGTTAATGGATCAGCATATATTCAAGGAGTACTAGATGAAGGAGATGAT
This sequence comes from Thuja plicata, assembly GCA_018584345.1. Taxonomy (NCBI): domain Eukaryota; kingdom Viridiplantae; phylum Streptophyta; class Pinopsida; order Cupressales; family Cupressaceae; genus Thuja; species Thuja plicata. Next base: position 228,493 of record MU226969.1, on the reverse strand, counting down.
AAATTCCAAAAATCAAATAGAGGAGATAAAATAGAACAACATACAACATATGAACAGTGGGAAGTTTCAGAAAATAATGTCAATGAAGATATTAGTCTTATTGATGAAACATCTGATGATCCTGATGAAAACTCTCATGAAGGTGTGCCTGAATTTTCTATGTTCTTGAATCCATTGTTTGAAGAGGAAGTGGAAGAAGATAAATTTGTGTTCTCTATGTTCCTGAATCCATTATGTGAAGGATATTTTCTATACAATCAAATATATCAACATCATGATGAAGGCAATAGGCCTAATGATGGTCTTGAAGTTGATAACACTCAAAATATACATTCAGAAGGTAAGATATCATTCAGTTCATCCTATGAGGGAGATTTTTATCAGACTTCTGAAGATGAGATTATGATAACCAAGCATAATGATGAGAATATGTTGAAGAAAAGCAATGAAAATTATCCAAGTAGCCCACTTGATTAGATTCCTGATATAAACGAAGTAATAATTCCTAAATATGAGTTACCTTCAAAACCTTTATGTGAGGAGAAACAATATTTGGAGAATGGAAATGGGGAAGATTGTGTGCAAGGAAACATCCAAGTAGAAGAACTTAGTTTAGATACTTATATGATTGATCCTATGCATAGGGATCCTCCATCCAGAAAAGAATATAGTGCACCTGATGATTTCTCAAAGAAAAAACATAAATCAAAAGACAAAGACTGCATTGATGAAGTGGAATCAATAAGTATTCTCGACAAGGATGATATATCTAATACAATAATAGATTAGATGTTGGGGATAAATAATTCTGAGATTTGTTTATTTTTAAATACTCTTGTTGATAAAGATAAGGAACAAAATAATATCATATTCAGGAGATTTAAAGTGTTACATGAACAGAATAAAATTTTTGACAGAGGGAAATAGCAGTATTCACTGTTGGGGGCCTGGAGCCATGCAATATTCAATTTACATCAAGTAAAGAGTAGATACTTGGTCTACTTCTCCAGAGATAACTAAGATCTCGCTATGCTCATAGGGAGCATACGTCCCTAGAAAGAGCCTATGCTCTAAATTTTTGGCAAAATTTAGAGTCCTATATAATGATAAAACTCTAAAAATAACATCCTAAACTCCATACCCAATAATTGATTACATGATGGAGTACATGAAATGGGATACAAAAATATATTACTTTCTAATTAAAATTTGAGGGATTGAGGAAGGAATCTCTATGACAGAAATAATCAAAATTCTATAAGCGAAGGTTTCAGAGATGCTGGAATTTCAACCTGCTACAAAGATGATGCCAACATATTTTCACAAGGTGTTTTAGATTTTCACAAGGTAGTTATTTTTAGCTAGTTTATGATGCCAAGGCCAAATCTGAAAGTTAGGTAGTTATTTTTAGTTAGTCTATTAATTTTTCAAAATAAATTTTTAATAAGAGTTATGTCTTTTCACCCTAAAGAGGTGTGAAAGCCACTCAAACACACACACACACATATATAATGTAAAGAGACAAGACAAAATATATATTTAATAGGATAGAATTTGATCACAACTACAACATGGACTCTAATGTACTATTTTTCAACATTTATAAAGATAAGTGCTCTTCTTTTTATTTGTGGTTATAAGTGTACACCTCCTTTCGTGATTTATGGTTCCCAAGCTTTCCAAAGGCGAGGGTTAGTAGCAAAGATTTTACAATGATACAAATTAAGCACACAAGAACTACTAAAATGAATAACTTGAAACGTAACCAATAAAACGTACAAGCACAAGAAAGGAAAACAAATGAATGCAAACCTCGAAGCGCTTGAAGCTTCTATTGTCTCTCTCTACTCCTTCCGAAACACTGTTCTTGATGCTCAGTATTGGTGTGGGAAACGTCTGTGACTTGAGAAGTGTCGAGAATTTGGTAATTAAAATGAGTGTGTAATCGTAAGATGACTTGAATGCTAGAACCAAACTAAAATAGTAATGGCACACAAGAGCTTGAAATCCTGGATCCTTCAAATGGTTATAAAGGGTTTATTATATAGGAATTGGGGATGAAATGAATGGTTGAGATCAATCCTAGAGATAAGGAGATGAATGGTTGAGATCAAAGGGAACTGGAGAAGCCATCAATAAACTCCACCTCTTCATTTGGTAAAGAGGAGATAGAGTTTGGTTGACTGAAGAGCTAACTGTGAGTTACCTTTTTGAACAAAAGAGGTGGGTGAAGCTACCCATGTGGACTGGAGAGATGGGTGGAGTAACCCATGTGATCTGATTGGAGTTATCTCTTTGAAGATAAATGAATATATTTAATTCATTTATTTAATTAATGTTTTCAACATGTGAGATAATTGAATTCATTTTGATTTAGAATTGCTTTATTGAATGAAATTAAATTAATTGGAAGAATTTAATTAGTAAGTGTAAATATTTGAATTTAAACTATAGGAAAGTTAATTTAATTAATTAATTAATGGTAATTAATCAATGAAGGTTAATTAATTAAATAAAATTAATTATTTCATTAATTTTGGGAATTTGATTAGATGATTTGGGGAATGAATTTAGAGGAAAATAGATGATTAATTAATGATTAAAAACCATTAATTAATAGCTGAAAATTAGTTTTTTTAATGTAAAGTTGCAAGCCTATCCATTTTTGGGTGTCTACAATAAGTTATATGTTTTCAATTAGTCTTTTAGATATTCTATTTTATAGAGTGTTTCATTGTGTTAAATTCCCTAAGTATCATAATTCAAAATTAATATATATAGTTTAAATATCAATTGAAAGATCTGTGTATCTTCTCTTATTTTTATCAGTCTCTTAATTTGAGTTAAATTTGATAAAATTAGCTATATAGATTGAGTTGAATTATAAGTCAAGTGGAAGCTTGTGAAGTGATAGTCTCGCTTTATTAAAAGAAAGTTTTTAAAACTGTCTCCGATTGTACGTAGGATTGAGAATTTTTTGACTCTATAGCCCAAGTATTTAGAAGGCATTGATCTAATCATTATTTGGAAATTGTCATTTGGTTCATGCTTTGTAGTTTATTGATTAATTAATCATTATTTAAAAAGTATTACTTTTCAGTCCTTAGTATAATCCATTTTAGTCAAGCTTAATAGAGTAGAGATTATCAGGAGATTTTTTGCTTTCCTCCAAGGATCATTCACCACCTTTGGAGAAAATTTGTTTTGTGTACGCAATGGTGGGACATAGTGAATTTGATTGTTCAAGGTTAATTTAGGCCTACCAGCCTTAGCTTGATTAAGCCAAAATTGCAGAGGTATCAAGTGGTGCATCAC
>MU226969.1:192629-221702 GCA_018584345.1 Thuja plicata | reverse complement strand
CAGGTTATTCAACATTATAGTTCCTTTACCTTCAACTGGACAAGGTGTGTCATTACCCATTCTTACTGAACCACCATTATAGTATTCAAAAGTCTCAAACTTTTGTTTTTCACCAGTCATATGGTGATTGCAACCACTATCTATGATCCAGACATCATTTTTACTAACTTTAGATATGAATGCAGTTTCTACATACCTTTCTTCATCATCGTCTGAATCATCTTTTACTACCACAAATACCATCTTGATGTCTTCATCAGATTCGGTGTCAATATCTTCATCTTTGCATTTATCTAGGTAACTAGTCTTCTTTTCTTTTTTCTTGTAGTCTCGAGTATCTCTTCTTTCTGATTGTCGGGTGCTTTTGTAATCACCTTTTTCAAACTTGTTTTCAAATGGCTTGTCATTACTTTTGTCATCTTTTCTTTTATTAGGACATCTTGCAGCAAAGTGTCCAATCTCTTTACAATTAAAAATACAAGTGGTAATTTACCTTTGTATTTACCTTTGCCTCTCTGCATTCTTCTAGCCATAAGTGCTTCAATTTCATCAAGATCTTCTTCTTCACTTTCACTATCACTATCTTTTCTCATAGTGTTTTTATGACTTGATTTACTTATTCTCAAAGAAGATTTCAATGCAGACTCTATGTTTGGTAAGACACTAGTATCAAACTTATTCATCTCAAATGAAATCAGTCTTCCAATCAAACTATCTATAGTAACATTGTTATTTTCTACTGCTCCCATTTCTTGTATGGCAGATACTCTAATAGCATAAGTAGGCAGTAAGGTTCTTAGAATTTTACTTACCACTGTATCCTCATCTAGTACACCTCCAATTCCTCAGATAGCATTGACTACCTCTTTGATTCTTGTGTTGTACTATGTGATGTTTTCACCTTCTTTCATTCTAAGATCATCAAAATTTCCTCTAAGGCTTTCTGCCTTGGCTCTCAAAACATTTTTATCACCACCATGTAAAAGCTTCAATTTGTCCCACATCTGCTTTGTAGTTGTGCATACATTGACATCTTCAAATTCAACATCGGAGAATAAGGAAGCAAGCTCTATCATCATTCAGTGGTGCTCATGCTTCTCTCTCATATTTTCAACTATGGGTGCTCCTGTTGGCAACACATATTCAGTATCTAAGCATTGAGTAACATCATTTCCAATATCTGGTAAGTGGAGTCTTATTCTTCTTTGACATGAAGCAAAGTTGTCTTTTTTCAAATTGGGCACATCTTGTCTATTCATCTTGTTATCTTTAGCTTAGGTATTGAAACATTCCTTCTAAGCACACAAGCTCTGATACCAATTGTTAGTAATAACTGAGAGGGGGGAGGGGGGGTGAATCAATGGCCTCAAAAATTAATCCTTAAATCAACCCTTCAAACTTAGTACCAAAAATTATACCTCTAGTTATCTTCAGTCCTACAAGATGAATGTCTTTAAATGCTTATATCAAATTACTACTTGTCAGAATGCTTTGTAAAACCTTCTTCTATATGTTTACTGATAAGCAGTCATTCTATTTACCAAAACACAGTAAATAACTAGTGTATACCAATCAATCTAGATTTACTTAAGTGAAATGAAAAACAATAAAGTAATGACTCATAAACACATTAACACATGGATTTTTAATGTGGAAACCATGTTAAGGGAAAAACCACTGGGATCGGTACCCTAAATTTTCACTCTTCTGAAGTGAGCTTGGTTAAGAGCCAACCCTGTTAAAGGTTACAAACACACTGTTAGGTGTGACCTTGTTAGAGGATTTTAAAGAATAGTTTGTCACTTAGTATCTGGCATCTAATGCTACCATCCTTGATCAAACACTCACTTGGCCTATCAATAGGTATCGGGCATATCCAATGCTACTTTGTATGATCAAACTTTTTGATACTCCTTGGGATGTATCTCAATTACAAAAGACTTTTAAGTCCTGTTTGGTTAAGAGACTTGATGCTTCAATGGTTAAACTAAAACAATAAATTGATCTGTTTACATATACAACTTGAATTACAGATTTTTAGATCTATTGTAAGTGCATTACCTTTCTGATCAATATTATGAATTCAATACCTTTTCTCCACACTGTTTGTTGGTGTCTGCAGAATTTAGCTCTTTCCTCAGCTTGATTGATGAGGTCTGAATGAAGAATTTCTTCTCCTTCAAAATCTCTTAAGCATCTATTCTCTTGTCACTCCTCTTATTCATAATGAATAAGTTTGTCTCTTATATAGACATGATTCACTATTTTCTTGGCTTTCTTGATCTTGGCATGATCCCCAATTATTGCCAATAAGATTTAAAGAAAAACTCAAGTTTTATCTCATAGAGATTTTCTTACCAACTAGACAAAGCATCTTTAAATCCTTTACTTATCTCCAGCTTTATCTTGTCGATTAAAATAATAATAAGTATCAGTTAAGTCTATTTTTGGTTGTTGAAAGCTAAGAATTTTTTCATTTTTGAACTCTTTGTCCTGTCGATCAATACTTCAGTTAGTCATTGGTGATAATTGACTATTCTGTTGGTGTGACTTTAGTTGTCTTTGGGATCTCCATCTGTCGAGCAACACTGTAATTTTGTCCATTGGGTTACACTATGTTTTTCTCGTCAGGAAACACTATGACTTTGCTCATCGGTAATGTTGTGCATTTGCTCATCAGGTAACACTCTAACTTTGTTCTTTTACTCTATCCGTCAGTGTATACAGTCACTTTGTGAATACTTGACTTATATGCATTACTTGACATCATAGCCTTTGATTCATCGGTTCTTTGAAGTCTTTGGCAGTATGTCCATGACCATATAGATTATATCAATTCAACATCAATGACAATACAATACATTAACTAATTTAATGTATTGCATGATCATCAACTTAACATCTTCAAACATCCAATCACTTATAGTTCATCAAATGCTCGTAGTGTTTTCAGAACAAGAGTTAAGGTGATTCCCAGAACTACAATAAACTTAATTCTTCCTATTTGAATGAGGTGAAATTGGAGTTTTTGTTGGCGAGGAAGATTAGAAACATTATTAATCCTACAAATGAAGTTATTCCTTTTAATGTTTTATTATAACCATTGTACCATGTGTCGTGAAAGGAAAAGAATAAGAAATGATTAAATTGCATAAAATTTACGATGGAGTATGGGTTCACAATAATTTTTGTGGAGTTGGAAATGACTCTTCTTATTTCTTGGCACTAGAATTTTTAGTTTGAGTTATTTGGTGGCAGAAAATAGGGACGCATCTTTGTAGAAGGTGGTGAATGGTTGAAGACTTTGTATGAACACCTGACTTGGGTTGCAATTGCTATAGCTGCTAGTTCATACATTCCTGAGTACAACCCTCTTATTTACACATGGGTTTCACTTATTAGCGCAAGTTTCTAGTCTAGATGGGGCATCTTTTATATCATTGTGGGTGCACCTTTTCCATATTGGTAATAGCTCAATCTAAATGTTTCTTTTATCACATATTTAGCAAATATTTTTTCTTGCAGAACCTAGTTTGTGGATTCATTTTGGATTCTCTAATTTGTTAGGCAACAATTCAAGACCATTTTATAGTTTTTCTCATTAAACACGTAAGTTCATTTGGTATTTTGTTGGTTTTTACTTCGATGTCTTATGAAGTTCATCTCTCTCTACAATACTGGCTGCAAATTCCTATGGGATATATGAGCACATAAATCAAACCTTCAACTCTTGTGGGTGTTTGGAGTAAACATGTCTAGTTTGAACAAGCCTTTTTCCTAAACGTGAGGTTCCCAAATAGTGTTTTGATGTTTTGAAAGTGAACAATTGAAGGAGAGAGTTTGTATAAGCAGTATTTTGTAGACTTAGATGACTCCTTTAATATAATTATATGTAGATGAAGAAATTTATATTATTTTTGGGTGTAACATTTGCTGAAGAGTGTAAAAGTTTGCAAGTTGGTTGTGGTACATCTATAGAACTAAATTTTTCTATGCATACCAACTTAGACTGTGAAAATAAATAAGGTCAGACTACTCTGTATAATTTATATCCTACAAACTGACTTATTTCTTTTATCTGTTGCTTCTTGGTTTAATATACATAGTATGTTCTTAATGAAAGAAGAGACTTGAAACAAATTAGTGAATGAAAACTAATGGGATCTCACATTGGGTATTAAATTATTATAAAATTAAGCTCTTAGGAGATTGTCTATGTTTGAAGATTAATCTTTTCTTGTATTTATTAATTATAATTTGAAGATTCTATAGAATCTCTACATGTATTTTGTCCTCTAGTCCAAGTGGGAGGACGTGGCATTTTCTGTAATTCCTTTATTAAAGAAATTATCTCATCCTCCTTAAGAGGATATTGAAACTTTTCACACACTTATTATGGATGTTGGAATTCATAGATTGGTGAGTTACTTAGTAAATCCTCTCCTCATCTCTATTTAAGAGATGCCCCTCTTTCTCATTTCTACTCTTTGGAGTCATTATAATGGAGATACTCTCTCTCTCTCTCTCTCTCTCTCTCTCTCTCTCTCTCTCTCTCTCTCTCTCAGGCCTTTCCATATTCATAATATCACATGGGTTTTTCCTTTTCTTTTCCCCTTTCAAAACTTTCTTGTCTCCTTGTATTGGCTTTTGGGTGCTTGCTCCATGTTCATGTTTATCTAATGGTGACATTTTCTTCATCATCTATCTCTCTTGGATTATTTTTATTTCCTTTCTCTTGTTATTTTCCTTACATGGTATCAGAGCTTGGGGTTCTAACCCTTGTTTGAGTTTAGTGTTCAAGGTTACCATTCTTTAGAGCACATCTTATTGGAGGCTCTTGTTTGAGAAAGAATCGTGAGCTTCATTTACTAACTCTTGTGTTGCAGATTTATATTATTGTTTTATTTGACCCTTTTTGTTCGGCTTGTCGCCAAATAGTTGTGTTTGAATTTTTTTATTGTTTGGATGGTTTACCGCCAAACCCATTTCAATCTGCATTGTATTTTTTTTAATCCCTTTCAGGAAACCGCAAGGTTTATCTTCTTTTCTCTCACGTTGCTTGCAAGTTATCTTCAAATCGATTTTTAATAATTTTTCATCTACAAGGTGTTTTTAATTAAAGGATTCAAAAAAAAATGTCTCAGATTTATTTTAAATATCTCTGTGCATTTAGACATCTCTCTTTTATAATCTTTGCTTTTCATTAACAATTTTTCATGCAGGTTTAAATCTCTGACTTTTCTAACAAATCATGATCTATCTCTGTCATTTATAGCCCATATATCTCTTATTTTTCTTGATGTTTGGGCATCACTTCTCTTTGTTTACTTTCAAATCTCATACTTCAATTTTAATCTATTTTGGTGCAACCTTTCTTTGTCCCCTTGAATGCTCATTTTCACCTCTTTTCCATCTTATTATCAACAGATTCTCTTTACCATTTTTCCAAGCATTTAAAACTTATTAAATATTACTCTTCCTTTCTTGTGCAATCTTGTTTCTCACCTTATCTCTTCTTTCACCTTGGATTCTATTGGATTTTAACATTTTGTATTGCGCAACTTTCTTCATAGCTTGTGCAACTTTATTTCAACTACCTAGCTCCCTTCTCACTAATATTGCACAACCTTCCCTTTCTTTGTTTGTGCAACATTGACCATATTGGGAAAAATTGACTATAGCGTACCCTTTGTCATTATTTGCACAACCTTCTAACTTTCTTTTGCACAACATTTTCCCACTCTATCTTGCGCAACATATAAAACTTAATTTGACAACTTTGTCTTTGGTCTCCTGGGCACTTTTTTCATTTTACTTAGTGTGCAGCTTCTCCTCCTTCATAGCTTGGTATTTGGTTTATTTTATAGCTCTTCCACTTGGATTTTAGTGCACAACTTGGTCTAGTCTAGTATAATACGCAACTCTTACCTTATTTTTTTATTTCAATCTGCAATTTTAGTCAAATTCAATCATCAATTCTTCCAAATAGAACATTTATTCCTGCTGTGTAACTCCTCTATTGATTAGTTGCTCCTTCTTTGGATGTTTTTTGCTGTGAATAACTGGCATTATAGTAAAAATTTCTATGTTCAGTGTTTCTTTTCTAAAATAACTATATCATTTGGACGGTTTCCAACTAGTTTGACTTCTATTACAATCCATTTGATCAATTTTCTTTTGAATACTTTCAATATCTTATTTAATAGTTTAATAATGTTTCTTTTTTTAAATAATACTAAATATATTATTTTCTATAATGATTTGATTTTTTTCAATCATTATTCAAATTAATTGTTTCATATAATTTCAATACGTTATTTCTATGAATTAATCAAGTTTTCAAATAAAGTTTTTTAATATAATTGTTTAATTGATTCTTCTTAATACATTTGTTCTACAATTTTTTTATTGTCCAATTGAAGTTTTAATTTCTTGTTAATCACTTAAAACTAGTTATTTTAAATTTTTAACAAAAAAAAAATCTTCAATCATTCAAAGGTTCATAAACAATGTGTCAGCTCATTCATTGGTTTAAGTCGCATCTTCTTGGTCGTTTGTTGTTCATATCTGCCTCGAGTTCATTAGCTCTCTCTATATTTTTTTCCTTCTGATCAATTATTCCTCTGCCTTGTACCTCCTCTGTCATTTGAATCATCTTTGCATCTTTTTTCATCTCAGTATCTTCTGAAACCTTCTGTCATACTATTATGCCTGCATGTACTCTTCATTTGTTTAAAAGTTTAAATGTTTTTAATTACGTTGACTATTTTCAAATAGTTTAATTTAAATTTTTTTTAATAAGTTTAACTAAATTTGGTTTTTTAACTAGTTTCAATACATTTGTTCAAATAGTTTAATCAATTTCTTTATTAATGATTTAAATCATGTGTTCCAAAATATTTTAAAATAACATTTATTTAGTTTTTAAAATAACATTTCAATAGAATTAATCTTTTAAAATTCATTTTTCTAGTCAATTTAAATTTTAAAATCATTATTTATATGCTTTAATCTCATTTTAAATTAAGGTCTTAATATAACTCTTTAATTCATGCTTATTCAAGGTTAATACTCTGTTTCTTCAACCTTTTCATAGTTCAATTGAAAATTTAATTTCATGTTAATAAATTCAATAAAGTTTTTTTTTGCTCAATAAACGACCATAACCTTTTTATTTTATTAAATTTTCTTATTATTTTTTACACCTCCGTTCAACATCGGGCACTGGTGGGAAAGAACAGAGTTAAGAAAATCCACTAGTATCGCCCAGAGACCATAGTCCACTCAGAATAAATAAAAGTACTGAGAGTACAATGATTATAGGGGCATACCCCTAAGTACAAGGATAAGAGGGCACATCCTCATGTATTTTTGACATTACATAAATGTTCTAGGTAACATCTTTATGTTTTATACAAAAAATTACAATGTTTATCAGATGAGAGATAAGGCTTTTCTCCTTCCTCCATGAGCTTGAGAATAAGTATAAGACATATATGAAGTGGATGTAGGATTTTATAGGCATAATCCTGTTGAAAAACTCTTCACCAAAACTAAGATCTTTGTTAGTTTGTCATTTGATTAGATAAAGATAAGGAATTCTTAACAAGTTAAAAAGATCTTTCTTGTTCTTGACACAATGCCTTCTGTCTTTGACAATTCCTGCATTCATTAGATTATAAAATATGAAAAGTGCCATAATGTTTTTTATGTTATGTTATTTGACTGTAAGGAAAATATTTTCCTTTATAGTTCATGCACAAAATTAACTATTTCAGAGAGTTAGTGTACTTGATATTGTACAGTATATCAAAGAAAACCTCTTTACCAAAAATCTTACATACCACCATGGTTTGACATGGTTTTATCATAAGAGTTTGAGGAACATGACCAATGTCTTTAACATAGAGCCTGGAAGTAATCCAAAATTAATCGATATAAAATTAAACCAGATACATGTCTTATTTCATGCCTCATGGATTTTAATTAATCTAAAAATAATAGTTGCTAATAAACTTACAAGAGGTCTGTTTTATTAATGATCCATTTGTATCCAAGTAGAATTTCCTGTTTTCATCCTTTGAGCTCAATTTGAGAATTTAAATTCGTTGAGTCTTTTTCTTAAGTCGTAAGTCTATTTGATGAGACATAGGGATTCTACTAAGGTTTAGAGTTTTAGGTTTTGATTCTGGAGTTTTAAAATTCCTATTATAGTTATTCATTGATTTTATTTTAAATTCTACAGGATTAAGACCCTATCCCTACATTTGTCAAGAGTAAGAATATAAACTAATTGAGCTCTTAGCATCCCAGTAGGTTGGTTTCATGGATTTATAATAATAAAATGGTTTAGGCAATTATATTTAATTTTAAAACTAATTTAAACTTACGATATTAACATCTTATGTCTTAAGAACAATCGTGGTAGAAAGAGGGGTTTTAATAGGATCATAGGGGAGTCTAAAAGTTAATAAGAGTTATCTTGATTATAGAATAAGAGTTTTACATCTTCCTTCATGAGATGGGAATTTAACATAATGGTTTAAATCCCCCAAGGATTAATGATGGAGTCATCTGTTCCTAGATTGGCCAGTTCATCTACTCTCTTATTCCCTTATCTATATCTATGATTGAAGGTAATAGAGGTGAATTTTTTTGTTAGTGATAATGCATGATCTAGAAGTGCTCTTAGCTTCAAATTTGGAACACATTCTTTTCTTTCTTTGGCATTGTTGTTGTTTGGTCTATTGAACAAAGGAGGGATCTTGAGACCAATCCATCGGTGTCTCATAGCTCCATCCCATGCAGTCATAGATTTATTAGGAATTGATTGATTTGATAATCTATTGTTTGTTACTTCGATTATGTTTGCATTAATTTTATTTATAAGTTGATTAACCTCCACATGTTTATCTTTAAATAGTCTCTGATTCCTCTCCTTCCATACTTCCCATATAAGAATAGACAAGCTTACCTTCCATATGATATTATAAATACTATCTTTATGGTATTTTGACCAGGTTTTTAACATGTCTTTCAGGCTGTGAGGAAATGTTGATGTGTAGTCAAGTTTATCACAAAGTCATTCCCAACAATTCCTAGTATAAGGGCAGTGTAAGAGTAAATGATTTGTGGATTCAAAATCTGAATTACAGAGGCAACATTTGATGGGGCCTTCATATCCCATTTTAGTAAACTGATCAGCTATGAGAATCTTATTTTGAATGGAAAGCCATGAGAAGAGCCCTTCCTTGGGCAAGACATGTTTGTTCAAGCAAAGGTGAAGGGGAAGATTTTTTTTATTATGTTGATGTTCAACAATAATTAGTTTATAACCATCTTTAGTAGTATATTTACCATCATTTGATGTTGACCACAAAAGAGAATCCTTTTTATTATTAAAAATGATTTATCTACTTGTTAGAATGCTAGGCATTGTGGTTTTATGATGGTCTGGTATATTAATGTTTGCCAATGATTTCCATGTAGGGTCGTCAATGGTCATATCAGCTGAAGGGATAAAGTAGTCATAAACATATTCTCCCCAACATTGTTTAAGGGTTTGGATTGTGTTCCCCTAGTTATGCATACTTGAGATGGAAGGTAGACCTTCGCAAGATTTGTCCCAAAAAAGTGTCTCTTCCCATCATTGATTTTCCAAGATAGGCAATTGCAAATAGTATTCTTACATTCCATCATAAAATTCCAAATTCATGAACCCTAAAGGAGATTTCTGGTTCTAAAGAGTATGATGGGATCTCTGCCATTAAGGTATTTATAGCGAAGAATTTTAGCCCATTTTGGATTAGGTTTGTTAAGGAGATTCCATACTAGTTTGGCTCCAAGGGATTTACTTTTCTCTTTGGTGTTTTTAAAGCCTAAACCCCCATATTCAATAGGTGTACAAATAGTATCCCAAGCTACTAAGGTTATTTTAAGTTGGTCACTAGTCCCTTTCCAAAATGAATTTTTGAAGTGTTTGTTAATTTCTTTATTTCTTTTCAAGGGGAGATGGTAGCAAGCCATTTGGTAGATAGGGATGATAGAAAGGACTGACTTAAGCATTGTTAGCTTTCCTAGTGAGGATATCCATTTTCCATTCCATGATGTTGTCCATTTCCTAATCTTTGAAATAATGGGGTCCCAAGAATTGGTATTTTTAGTTCCCCTGTCTAGAGTTAGGCCAATGTATTAGCAGGAAAGTGTGCCTCTCCTAAAATTAAGGATATTGTAAATATCGGTTTCCAAGGTTGGGTCAGTGTTTAGGAAGAATATTTTAGACTTGTCCTATTTGATTTATTATCCTGAAGCATTAGTATATAATTGTAGGATTTCCTTGAAATTTTGAGCCTCTTGTAGTGAACTTTTGCCAAATAGCATGGTGTCATCAATGAATTGTTGATTTGTAATGGGTTCCACATTAGAGGTGACCTTAATACATTCAATCTTTTCATCCCTCCAAGCCTTAATTATGGACCTCCCCAAGGCCTCATCCATAATTATGAAGAGGAAAGGAGAAATAGGATCTCCTTGATGAATGCCTTTGAACACTTCAAAGAAGCTTTCGGGGGAACCATTTACTAAGAAAGAAAATTTGGGAATTGAGATGCATTCAAAAATTAGATTGATCCATTGTTTATCAAAGCCAAATTTTTGAAGTACTTTACAAAGGAATCTCTAGACTACCTTGTCATAAGCTTTGTTGATGTCAAGTTTAATAAACATACTGGGTTTTTATTCAATTGGGTTGAGTGTATGGCTTCCTGGGCTATGCTGACTCCATTGTACATGGATCTATCTTGAGTAAAACTCATTTTTCCTCACTTATGATTAGTGGTAGTAATTTATGTATTCTGTTGGCAAGGGTCTTAGACAGTAGCTTGTATATAGTGCTACAAAGGGCTATGGTTCTACAATTATTAAAGCTTTCAATCTTATATTTTTTTGGAATTAAGGCTAAGAAGGTGTTATTATTTCTCTCAGAATCTTACCAGAGTTTCTGACTCCTCCAAGGGTTGTAGTGACCTCATTGCCCACAAAATCCCAACATATTTGGAAAAACATAGTTGGGAAGCCATCAAGGCCAGGTGCTTTATCTGGCTACATTTGTTTAAGAATCTTTCCAATTTCCTCTACAATAAATTTAGCTTTTAGGGATCTATTGGTGTCTTGATTGATAATTCTCGGGATGTTCTTAAGGAGTGTATTTTGGTTAGTAAGATCAGATGATTTTGTATTATTAAGGGTATTTCTAAAGTCTTTAATAGCTTCCTCAACTATGGCCTTGGTTTCCTCAATTATCGTTCCATCTATTTTTGTGATCTTAGGTATTTTGTTTATGTTCCTTCTTGCATTGGTGCTATTGTGAAAAAATTAGTACTTTTATCTCCTGCATTAAGCCAAGTTTCTCTAGATTTCTGCCTCCAAAAGAGTTCCTCGTTGGCTAAGATATCCTCCAGGTCAATTTTAAGAATTTTCTATTTTTGGTATGTTTCCTGATTCATTCCATTCTCTATGATTTCTTTATTCAAGTACTCAAGTTCAGTTTCAATTTTGGCTTTTCTCTCAAACATCTTACCAAACCATTCTTTATTTCAAGATATTAGTTTGCTCTTTATTTTCTTAAGATTATTAGAAATGATGAATAGTTTTGATCCCTTTAATTGCAATTTTCCCACCATTGTTGTATTAGTGGTAATAGTCTCTCATCTTTGAACCACATCTATTCAAATTTGAAGGGGGAGCCATGGGTTCTGGAATCATCAAGGATGTCTAGTGATATTGGGAAGTGGTCAAATCTTGAGAAAGGTAGGATTTTAGTTTTAAGGGCAAAGGGGAAGCTTGGTAAATTCCCTCTGAAAAAGAATAGATCAAGTTTTTCAGCTATGTTTTCCCTGCCTTGTCTCATGTTAGTCTAAGTAAACACACCTTCTTCCAGGTTTAGATCCATTAAGTTGTTGTGTCAAACCCATTCAAAAAAGTCCTCCACTGATCTTGGTTTAACATTTTTGCCTCCTTTCTCAAAGGAGTCTAGGATGGTGTTAAAATATCCACCAATGATAAAGGTTTGGTTTGGGTGGAAATTTAGGAATGTACTAGTTTCTAGCCACATTAACCATCTGTTTATGTAATTATTTGGTCAATAAATATTTAATATATTAAAGTTCAGATTGGATTTTAGACTCTTGATAATACCGCACATCCAATTTTTATTGATGGAGGTGAGGGTATATATGATTTTCTTTGGGTTAGTTATGACAGCTAGGTCACGTGATTTAACTTCTGTTGGAGCACCAAAAACCTCCCAGAGTCCAAATTTTTTGTTGAGGTTTGTTGAATCATCATTATTGAGTTTGGTTTCTTATATGAGCATTAAATCAGGTTTATATTTATTGATGCAGCATTTTATTAAACATTGTTTGTTAGGGGCATTATTTTTAGTAATAACTTAGAGGAGGGGGTGAACCGCCTCACAATAGGTGCTTAGTAATCGTGCCCAAAGCCTCTCTTAGGAATAGTTTATTCAATCTAAGGATCACTTCTCCCACCATGAGGTGTATTTAGTTTGTCAACCCAGGGATGTATACTTGAAATGGTATGGCACAGTATGTGCACTAAGTTCCTCAAAGAGTCACTCTACCTATGCTGCAAGAAAGTAAAATACATGAAAGGAATCTATACTAGAGTTGCAGGAAAGGAAACACACCTATTCCTTCCTGAAATGAATGCTACAAATTTCAAACTCTACTTAAGCCTATTCTTTCAACCTAGAGCATCCACTATAACTATCCTTGCAGGTGTTGTAGGAACATTCACAAAGTACAATGTTGCAGGAAGAAACTGTAATCTTCTATCTAGAATGCTGAAAATGCAAAAAGTAAATCTATTCTACTCTACTCTAATCCACCTCCCAAGTGGACCCCCTTGGTCAGATTTTGCTAATCTATTAACATAGAAGATAAACCAAAAGTCACTTCATTATATTTCAAGAACTGATTACATGAGAATGGTACGTAAAATTGGAAATGAACTTGTTGTGCAAGATACAATCAGAACAATGTATTCCAAAATCTCCAAACTTACAAAATAACAGTCTCTTTCCTATAAATAGAGGATTTACTTCTTTATTCTAAAATAGAAAAGGATTCATCTAACTGAAACTACGCCAGAGAGAAAAAAATAGGAAATGCAACAGCCCACAACATACGCAATAAAGTCTGGGTGACCAAGTCAACATGCTGGAAGTGCAGAGGGAATATAGCAGTGCTACATTCATGCATTTCTGAAACAGTGGCTCCTCATTTGTAGTAGCCATGTCTTCTGATTCCATGATGGTTATCCGTTCGTAGCTGGTCTTTAACATTCTCTTTGAATGTTGTCGCCCACTCCCAAGCAGCTCCTACTTCCTGGCAGGTTAGTTATCATGCAAATATATTCATACAAGTAGCTTAATCAAATTGATCCAGATATTAGAACACACATTCTGACTATTATATGAAATACTGCAACATATATATAATAATGGTACAATATGACATACCTATTCTACCCATAGGTTTAATAGTTCTATATGTACTTTGATATAGTTTCAACTGATTATAAGTCCATGAATGTTCTGGTAATACTTAAAAATAGAGTATAAAGATTAATATAATAGAGATAGTAAATGGTCTCATTATCTACCCCCTGGTAAGATGAATGCTTTTCCTCAAGCATTAAATCTTCTGGTAGTTACTCTTAAATCTCCAACCTCTGTCCTTCCTCGCCTCTAGCTCTTGAAAGTGTAATAGAACCCCCTTGTCTTCTCCCAGACATCCACTCTGTGATCCTCCAATAGTTGGTCAAGTTTGTTAGTATTGATGTCATACAGGGGCCAAAGGAACATTGATGGCTGCATGGTGAGTGGACACCAGAGTTCCTATCTAATTTGCCTTCCCAGTTGCATGTATTTTGGTGCTCTTTGAATAGCTTCTTGGAGGTTGATAGTATTGTGTGGTTCTAATTTCTTTAATGCCTTGGATAATCTACCCCATTCACTTTTGGCACTAGCCAAGGCTCTCTAAAAGACAAAGTAAGACAAACCGTCATACTCTGCATAAATCTCTATTTGAATCCCAAAATTTTTATCCCTGGTTTCCTCCTTAATTTTTCCATATGTCAAATTGAGCCAATATCTAAGGAGTATATCTAGCTTGCTGCTTTCTACCCTTAATTATAATGGCTCTATTTTCTCTTGTTCCCTATAATTTTCTAGTTGTCTATCATAGTTGACTTCATTGTGCATCCAGGACATTAATGCCCTTAGGTGTACATCCCCTATATAAAGTAGAGGGTTCCACTCAGTTTCTGCTGGAATGATGAAGTTATGTATGTACAGTTCAAAAAGTAAATTTTTCTGCCATGAGGGAAGGGTCTAGTATAGGCCATAAAATTCTTGGGCTAACTTGAACTCAGAGTCTATATCTTTAATGGTCATCATTAGTTGGAACAATAGGATCTGTTCTTTCAAAAAGATGCTATAAACCCTAGGGGGTGGAATGCATGTAATTATTTGATTATCCAACTTGAGGGCATGATCCATCTTTTGTTTCTATTTTTCCAATTTGTCTTTCAATTCTGCAATCTCCTCCCCTTTCTCTGTTATTACTTTCTTCATTTTCTTTTTCTCTTGTCCTCATAAAGTTGTTGTTAAAATGTACTTATTATGTAAGCCAAAGAGAAGCATCTGCAAGGTGATTGGGCCACAATATTCAGCGTGGTTACTTTGCCTCCTTTGTTCCTTTCATGACTGCTCTAAGAAACTTATTAACCAAGTTCTGTTGTACGACACTAAGGAAGTTTCAGTGTAGGCTGACTGATGGGTTACAGATGATGGGTTACAGAGGCACTCTCCTCATTACCGTCTGGGATATCCTGATGGATTTCCTAGGGACTATTTTGGTAAACATCAGGTTCAGCTTCATAATTTTTTGTTGAATGTGGAGGAAAGTCTGGAATTGCAGACTAATTTGGAGAGTCATCCGGAATGATTTGTACATTGGGTTGTTTATCAAATTGTAAAGGAGAAGCAGGTTGGCTTTTTGAGGATACTCTAGAGAGCTGTCCTCTCATTCTAGGGATTCTTCACATAGGAGTTTCTTCAATCTCTATAGCCTTTTTCTTGATAGCCTTCTTCAGCTTCTCTACTGCAGGAGTAGCTGCTGCAGGAACCGACTTCCTTTTCTTCCCCTTTGAAGAAGTAGGGGTTTGTGGCTTGGCTATATGAACGGAAGTTTCTCTCTCTAACTTCCATTTGCCTTTGGTTCAGGAAGAAGTGGGTACATTTATCTCATGAGTAGGTAAAGGCATACTTTCTTGTAGATTTTCAATTTTTGCCCCTGGGTATCTTGCTCAACGGCTGGGTCAATTGGTATTGCATCATCATGAGCAGATTGCACATTAGGGTTAACCTATGGTTGTAGGGTTTTATGTTGGAAAAATTTTGACCATGCCATGGGAGATTCATCCCTAAGAGATATTTCTATTAACAATTTAATTAGGGCATGGTGGGTGACAAAATTGACATTTCCTTTTTGGGTCTCCTCAGCACTGATGCATAGCATATTGTACAAGAAATTGGGGAAATTTACTGGAAGATTATGCCTTACATAACTCAATAATTTAAAATTATGTGCATAGAAATTGGAAAATCTCCCTTCACATGTAAAATACCTGATAATATGCATAGACAACTCATTATACGACGGAGGGATAGACATTCTTTTGCACCCTTGTTTGGTAATCTCCAGTTAAGGGTCACCTGGTAGGGTAAAGAGGGCCCAAGCTGATCTGGCATCATGAAAATTAGGGTAGTGCTCTCCAACCATTGGTAATCTAGTAACTTCTATTATCCACTCCTTTGTGGTGACTATTGTCAATCCCCATATAGTTGCTTGCCCTTCTTCAAATGTACTTGCAAATTCAGCTACTGAGTCTTCATCAAATTCTGTTAAATTTAAGAAATACCCTAACCAGTCACATGCATTAAACCTTCTTACCACTTGAACATATAAAAGTAAAACACCATGTACTACTGGCTCATGTCTCTACAACTGGCCTCCCATCTATGCTTGCCAATTTTCAATTTGTCTTCTCTGTAGTAGATAAATTCCTTATTCCTTTTTTTTTGAATTTCAGACTACTCATTTTTGAAAAACTATGGGCTTCCTTCTAAATTTCTCTATTATCCTCAGCATGAACAATGGTGATGTATTTTAACAAGATAAATTATATTTATTACTATGGGTTGCCACATAATTTAATTATAAGTCACATCAAGTCTGACAATCAGAGATAATTTTGGATTAAAGGTACGACAGTTGTGCGATATAGCAATGGGACTTTAATGAGACAAAGGCGAAGTACAAATTTGAGGTGAATGATGAGCCTATAAAATGTCATATTTATATTCCTTGTCTATAACACTTTAAACTATGTTTACAATATCTTTCCAAGTCATTTCCATACATTACCTTGATTTATGAAGCATTAACTATGATTAATGATTTATTGATTAGCATTTGTATGTCTAGCTAGTTAATGCTAAATTATGATAAAACATTATGATAAATGGTTATTATTAAATAATAAGCATTTTTAGATGATTAACATGTTTTTTGTGAGATATTTGAGTCATTCATGCAGCTGGAAAGAAGGAGAAGGAAGTTGACACTTGTCAACATTTAGTAGTTGCTGGAAATGCAGAAAAATTCAACACCTAGTTTCAGAATAATGAGAATATATCCCACATTTCTTAATGAAATAAATATTTTCTTAATGATTTGGAAAGATAAGAAAGATTTCCAAAAACCCTTTTTATTTTTTTAGTTAAATCATAGGAATTAAAGAGAAACACACATTTGAAGTTGACTGCAGAAAAAGTGGCAACATAAAAGACAACAGAAAAAGTCAAAAACTAGTTTCAGTAAAATAGGCGTATCTCACTCAATGTTTAATGAAATTTGGATTTTATTGATGATTTAAAAAGAGAAAAATAATTAGAAACAAATATTTTTACCATTTTATTTAATTCACAACAATTAATGAGAAACATTCATCTGAAGTTGACTGAGTAAAAGGTGGCGAGTTTGAAGGCAGCACTTAAGGAATGACTTCTAGATTGATTTGAACTCTTCCACCTCTTGTTTATCTCATAGATCTAAAGTTTTTGAAGTTATAAAACAGTGGATTAACTTATGGGAACAATAATTTATGAGTCCTAAATAATTATGGCATGTATTTATGCACATTTTTATCCATATGTGTATGTTCATGTTGTAAGAGTTTGAAGTGGATTAGAACACTCTCAACTCCTTTCAACTTGTTCTTTATTAGTTTGTTGGGGAATAAGTCATCTCCTTGATGTTGTGGGAGAAATGAAATTTTTCACAAGTTTTTGAGTTTGTAATAAATCCAACTCTCAAGCCTCATGTATATATATGATCTCTTGCTTGAGTTGAGGGGATGATTAGATGATTAGGGAGTATCTAGTTTGTGCTAAGTCTTGTTAGTAGTGTCTTTGTTTAATCAGAAAGTTTCATATTAGTTGATGTAATCATTTTGATTTTTAATAAGAATATGATTTTAGAAATTGATATTGTGCATTGAATATTGAATACTTGTAGCTAAGATTGTAGCCACTCAAGAAAAGACCACTTGAGATACTATGACTCTATAATTTCTTAGAATAGTTTAGATTATAGTTGAGATGCTTAGTAATCAGTAATGTGTTGTTTGAGATTAGTTGTGTTTCTATGATATTAAGTTCTATAGTTCTGTACGATCTGCAGCCACTATTCTAGCAGTTTACACAGTTTCCTACAACCATTACTGTGCAGTTTCCTGCAGCCATTACTGTGCAATTAGATTCATTTCTAGCATTGTTATGTTTATAAGTTTTGCAATGATAGAATAAATCAAAGAATCCCATAGTGCATATACTTTTCAGATTCATTTCAAGTATACATCCTCAGGTTGATAATTTAAATGTGCCTTCATGTTAAGGAGGATAGCTGCTCGGTAGGATGTCCAATCCCTGAGTCTTGGTAATTGCCTAGTTTTTGATCCCTTTATGAAGCCCAAAAGTGATGTTAAATATTTTAGGGATGAATAGAAATGACATTTTAGGAATTAATACACTTCCCTCCCCCCTATGAAACATTGAAAATTTTACACACTTGTCATAGTTGGCACGAGGAATGGAACTGGCTTAATGTCGTAATGATATATTTATTGCAGTACTAGATATAATCATCGAATTCTCTGTGCTAAAAATGAAAAAAGTTTGAAAAGCTTGTACCTATCATTCAATCTTTGCACATGCTAGAAAAAGGTGGCAAGATTGGAATGGAAGTGGTAGCGACTTGCATCAGTGTACTTAGCTCTTATTGAAAGTAATTAAAAGAAAAGGTTGATGACGTGGAAGGTGGGTGGGTGGAAGATAAAGACATGAGATGATTTGGAAAGAAGAAGTAGAAAGTGAATGGAGGAATGAAATTCATGGAAACAAAAAGTTTTTATTATGGACATGCTCGATGGAATTCTATTGAAGAGCTGTAGGAAGAAGGTTTTCACCCTCTGCTATAGGAAGTGTTACATGTTGTTCATTTGAAATTTATTGTTATAATTGCTGCAGGAAGTCTTCTTTTGTTTGAGGTTGGTGATACAACTTTAGCCGATGTCCATTGACTAATAGCTTGAAGTGTACTGGATCAATTGTTTTCAATTGGATGACACCATTGTTGAAGATGTGGTTTATTTCATATGGCCCCAGCCATCTTGTCTGCAACTTGTCTGGTATTTCCTTGAATCTTGAATCATATAGTAATGCCCAATCGCCAACTTGAAATTGTTTGTTCTTAATATGTGATTCATGCCACTTTTTCCTTTGTTTTTGGACTATTTCAGTGCGTTCCAGGGAAGATTTTTGCATTTCATCCAAGGAATTGAGATGCAGCAATCGCTCTTTCTGTACTGTAGGAAGATCAATATTTAACTCCAATGTTGTCCGCAAAGTTTTGTGTTCAAATTCAATAGGTAGCACGGTTGCTTTTCCATATAATAGCTCAAATGAGTAAACCCTGTAGTGGTTTTCCAGGCTTTTCTATACACCTAGACGGCTTCTGATAGTCTGCTGCTCTAGTCTCGGTGATGCAAATGAGCTATTTTTGTTAAGATGGATTCTATTTCTTGATTTGTAACTTCAGCCTATCCATTGGCCTGAGGGTGATAAAGGCTTGAATTTTGATGTCTGATATTATATTCTTTCATGAGCTCTATTATTAGATTGGGAGTGAATTGGGCACCTTGGTCAATTACAAGTTCTCTTGGTACTCCATATCTGGTGAAAATTTCATCATACAAAAATTCTACAACCTTATGATCCCGGGCATGTTTCATAGCTTTTACTTCAACCCATTTGGTCAAATAATCAGTGCACACTAGGATGTAAGACTTCCCATTGGATGGAGGGTCTATTGGGCCAGTGAAGTCCATGCCCCATTTGTCAAATGGAGTTATTGCCACCTATGGATTTAGGGACATTTCATCTGATCTGGTTGGTCAGCCCATTCTTTGACATTTGTCACATTTCCTTGTGTAGTTGGCTGCATCCTTGTGAAGTGTGGGCCAGTAATATCCAACTGTTAAAATCTTTTGGGTTATCCTTTTTTCTGCAAAGTGTCCTCCACATGGTTCACTATGAAATGCATGGAGAATTTCATATGTCTCATCTTCTCACACACATCTTCGCATTACTTGATCAGGTCCAGTGTAAAATAGTATGTTATCAATCCAAGAGAAATTAAAGATTTTCTCGACAAGTAGTCTCCTATCCTTGTAAGAAAAATGTGTTGGCATTTTGTTAGCTGCAAGGTAATTAGTTATGTCAGCATACCACAAACTTTGGACAGCAATACGAAACAAATGCTCATATGGAAATGTATCATCTATTAGAGTATTATCTTCTTCAGCATGGTGAATTCTGGATAGATAATCAGCTACTACTTTTTCCTTTCCAGGCTTGTCAACTATAGTAATGTCAAATTCCTGCAAAAGAAGAAGCCATCTTGCTAACCTGCCTACAATGGTAGGTTTGTTCATGAGATATTTTATTGTTGCATGGTCAGTATGAACAAAAATAGGATAGATAATTATGTAATGACAGAATTTGTTCAGAGAATAAACTACTGCTAGTAATTATTTCTCAGTCACTGTATAGTTTAACTCTGGTCCATGGAGGCTCTTACTAATGTAGTAAATTGCATTCTCTAGGTTACTAGACTTTTTTCCTAGGAAATCACCTATTGCATAGTCTGAAGCATCTGTATGAATGTGAAATGGAAAAGACTAGTCAAGGCCCCTAAGTATGGGTGCATTTTTCAATAGTGACTTAAGTTGCAGGAAGGATTTATCACATTCCTTTGTCTAATTAAATTCAGCCTCTTTGGTAAGCAAAGTATACAGAGGACTAACTATTTGACTAAAATTTTGGATAAACCTCCTATAGTATACATTATATCCTATGAAAGACTTAACACCCTTTTTCTTTGTAGGAATAGGTAGTGTGAGAATTACCTCTATTTTCGCAGGATCTACCTAGATTCTAGCTTTGGAGATAAAATGTCCCAGCACTACACCTTCCTGCATCATCATGAAGCATTTATCACTGTTGAGAGACAAGTTGTGTTCCTGAGATCTGATTAGTACTCTTTCCAAATTCTTCAGGGCTTCCTCAAAGGTGACACCAAATGTAGTAAAGTCATCCATATATATCTCCATACAATCATGTGATATGTCAGCAAAGATGTTGATTATAGCTCTCTGGAAAGTAGTTGGTGCATTGCATAAGCTAAATAGTAATAAAGAATAAGAAAATGTGCCCCAAGGGCATGTGAATATAGTCTTCTCCTGATCTTCTAGAGAAATTTTGATTTGGTTGTAACCGTTGTATCTATCTAGAAAGGAGAAGTATTTATTACCAGCCAGAGTGTCCAAGACTTGATCAATAAAGGGTAAAGGAAAATGATCCTTCTTTGTGGTGTTATTCAACTCTATGTAATCCACACATATTCTCCATTTCCCTCCTTTCTTAGGTACAATGACCAAAGGTGATACCCACTTGCTATCAAAGATTGGATAGATGAAACCAGCATCTAGTAATTTTTGCAATTCAGTTTTGACTATTTCTCTCAATGTTGGGTTTATCCTTCTTTGAGGCTAATGGAGTAGTAAGCTTCCATCATTAATGTTTATCCTATGTGTGCAAAGTTTGGGGTTCAGACCTAGCATGTCTCCATAATCCAAAGCAAAGGCTTTCTCATGCTTACACAATATTTTGGTTAACAATTCCAATTGTGGGGGTGGAAACTTGTTGTTTACATGTAGATTGTGACCAGGTGAAATTTCCACATTAGTTGTTAGCTCTACCATTAACATCTCAAGTTCGGGGCTTGTAGCTACTTCACATGGAAATAATTGGCTAATTATCTCAGGACTTGCTAGAAAGACACAGTCCTCATAGGTACATAGTTGTAAAATAGAACTTTCAGAAACATCCTTTGCTACTATACACTCATTTGTAAGAATACTCTGTATTACATCATCTTCCTCTTACATTTTTAGAAAATAATTTCTATGCATCATCATAAGATGGGAAACAAAGTTGACCTCTTTTTCCTCATCCCCCAGTTCTGGCCAAATAGGATCTCTCAAGTTTGGCTGAGGCTGGGGAGGAGGATAGAGTGCTAGCTTGTTTATTACCTGACCATTTGAAATTGTCATACTTCCTGATCTACAACTAATTTTTGCATAAGTGGTGGCTAACCAAGGTCTCCCTAGGATGACTAGATAGCCAACAAAGTTTTCTTTTGGTGATAAGATGAGAAAATCAGCAGGGTATTCCCATGAGTCTAAGGTAACTAACACATCTTCTATAAGACCATCTGGAGTGACTGTTGAACTATCAACAAGTTGTAACACTATTGGAGTTGCTCTCAATCCCTCTATACTTAGTCTGTGCATTGTATCTTTGGTCATTACATTTATGGCTGCTCCCAAATCAACTAAAGCATTTTCAACATATTGTCCATTAATTATCAAGTCAACTAATGGACTTCCAGGGTCTAAATACTTGGGTATAACTACCTTGCCCAACATGATATCCACAAGTTTCCCTATTACATGAACTGTTTGAGGGTCCTTCTTTTTCCTTCTAGGATTTTTAAGGCATGCGTCCTTAATAGCTTTTCCATAGATAGGAACGTCTTTGATAGCTTGAAACAAAGGGATTTGGATGTGCATATTTTTCAATTGCTCAAGAATTTCAAACGACATTTCTTCTTGGGATATAGGCTTTTATATGGTGATCCTTTATGGAAAAGGAAGTTCAACTAAGGTTTTAACATCAGTTTTGCTAGATTTTTGAGTTGATTGGGTGGTATCTTGCAATGTAGCCTCTGGAAGAGGTGTTGATGCTCATCAGCAAGATACTTGTTACATCTTGTGTTAACCATAAATTTTAATCTCAACTATGTCCAAAGTTTCCCAATAATGTCAAGTGAAGTCTCAAATTGTCCAAGTAAGTGTGTCCAAGTTGTAAAGGATTTTTTGTTGTTTGATGGAAGTAAATGACTCCAGCATCAAAGGGTTAGAATTCCCTGATGATGAGCTGGGAATCAAGTTGTTTTTTAGGGTGAATAGACCACATGTTGTGAGACTAATTGTAAGAACCCAAAATGACATGCAAGGTAGGCTTGTGAATTTTTTTTGAAACAGCAACAAAGAGACCAAAAAAAGCAATAGGACCAGACTAAGGAGCCAAAAGGGTACCTAAATATACTAATTTTCTCTGAGAGACAGCTATGTAACTTCCCACTATTTTAGATGCGACACCCTACAGGTGAGCTAGGAAATACCAGATGTGATCTTTTGATGAACCAAGTGCGAGTTTTGATATCCAAGATGCAAATTTTCTCCCTAAAAGTGATGTAAGACTGACTAGATGCACAACCATATGAAAGCTAGGATAGACTAAAGGCGGCTCTTTGATGTTTTGTCAAGTTTTGTCAAAAATTTTAAGTCTATCTCAGAATGTGCAAAGTTTATTTGATTGCAGATTGTTTTCTGAGACTTTCCAGTGACTGAAAAAGATAGCATGTAGTCTAACAATTGAATTTTGTTTCTTGTTTGAAGGTTTTATCTTTTTAGTGATCTTTTAAGCACATCAAGCAATTTTTTATTGTTAGGGGTGAACAAACACATCCTTAATCCCTAGTGTTTAAGCATAGGATGAAAATATTTTCTCATAGACTCAAGTACACACTCAAATGCTAATCAGGAAATGACTATCACCAAGAACGCAATGGCTCTCGTTATGATACCATATTAGCCGAATCCAAATGCAAGTGAGGGCATGAAATGATGAGTATCTTGGGACAATTACTATTTACCTTACACAAAGATTATCACCCTTTCAGAGATGAACTGAGTAGTTTTGACTACAATTTGTTGATTATGGGGAAATCCATTTGAAACCGTCTCTCATAGAATTGAAAAAGGAAAAATTGAGGTGTATATCCCTATAAGTACTCAAATGTGTGGTCTCACAAACAAGATTCAAGTGGCTCTACTCTACACAGACCTAAGCATGTTCAAGGAATGATGTTGAAATTCCAAGAACAAAAACAATTCTGTCTTCTGAGGTTTTAGCCCACAAGGAAGCAATTATTTATAGTGATTTGGAAGGGTTGGCGTAAACCTTTCCTCACTTGGGTCGTTACCAGGAGATTTTTTCCTCAACCGACAGGCCCTCTAATGTTTAAAAAGTATACAAAGGATTGGCGAGCTTAGGATTTCAAGATTTTTGATTCTTTAAAAGAAGAAGATTATACTCTCCTAGTCCATGCCATTTTCTCCCACAAGAAATTCATTCAATGTGCTTCTCTCAAATGACTTCACTCACAACTCAATCCCCCATGTCGATTTTTTGATTCCCCCACTTGGAAGGAAGAAAAAATCCTCTAGTGAGATCAAGAAACAAGCTTAAGTTTGATTTAGAAATTCCTAGATTATGAAAACACAAGTACTTGAAAGCAAAGTGTGTTTGTTCTTTTTCCACAAGATTTAAGTACTTTACTTGTTCAATTACAATATCCCAAAATTTAGACAATGAGTTTCTTTTTCCCACAAATTTAAGATGACTTATGTTGTTCATTTTTAAAACCAAAGGGAATTATACGATGTATCTTGTTCAATTAGTCCCACAAGATTTAGTTATTTGAGTTGTTCAATTACTTTTCCAAAAGGAATTATACAATGAAATGTCTGCCTTGTTTATTTACCCCAAATTCCTCTCAAGTCCAACTTTTGAGTTTTTTATTTTCCTTGAAGGAAAAGAGCACACTCCTCTGATTTTTTTAACAAATGATGAGAATTTTTATTTAATGTGAAACTTTGAACAATTTAAACCAAGTTAATCTATCAAAAACCTGCAAAACATAAGTTAGAAATTTCCTTTTCCACCCTTTTTGATAAAAAAGGTATAGAAAGCAATCTGCAAACAAATATTAGGCTATTTAAAGGATAGAGACAGAAAACATTGAAGGATTAGTGGTTAGACTTTTCAAATTTCAAACTCAAAAACCAGATGCGATCCTATTTTCCCTAAATGCGACTTCCTTTCCCAAATGTGACTCAAAATTCACTAGAAGCGGTGCTTTACCAAAAATGATGTAGAATTCACTAGGTGCGAGCCCTAATATCTGAGGTGTGATCCTATTTCCTAGAAGCGATACAATTTTCTTAAAGCGAGCCTTTATGACTAAAGGCGACTCTGTACCTAAAAATAGTGAAGAGAAATTAGTTTAAAATGAATAGAAAGATGAGGTAAAATCTGAGATTCTACCCTATGGTGGGTGCCAGAAATGTGTGTGTATTTTGTGGATCTTGCAAGCTGCAACACAACACTTCAATAAGTCATTATATTAGTGTAAAAAAGGAATAAGCAATCAAATCAAACACTAAAACTGACTTATTGCCTCCTATCTAAGAGGAGTGTGAATAATGCTATAATTGCCCTCAGATTATGCATTTGTTAGTGACATATACAACTTAGAATGGAAGATTCAAATGAAACTAGCCTATATGCTCAAGAAATGTTCATTTTAAATCTAAAATTGAAGATAATAACAATGCAAATGAAGATTTTAACCAAAATGCATGAATATCTCTATTAATACTAGCAACATAAGTTTGCAAATTGAAAACTCAAATTAGGGGCCCATTGAGCTTAATTCATTGTATTTATAGAAGAATTTGGTGAATGAGAGGTTAGGATTGAAAGTGGAAGAGAGGTGAAGATTGAATCTTTTGTGATCCATGTGAGGTGATCCAAGTGATTTAACTTCCATTGGTTAGGGATTTGACTTTCCCTTTTTGCAAATGGAAATGTAATTTAGGATTTATTTAATTCCCTTTTATTAATTACTTTAGCCATGTTTTGATTTTTTTTAATTGATTTGAATTGTTTTTTATTTAATTGGCTAAGGTAATTAATTTGATTTAGTGATTACATCACTTAGGAGATTAAAATTTGATTTAATGAATTATGCCAATAAATTGAAGAATTGTATTGACATAATTAGGGGTAATATCACACTTAGGGAAAATAGAGTCTATGGTCAGAGTAGACCAAATTAGGGTGGTTACAAATGGGTCCCTAATCTAACAAGTTTGAAACCATCCTTATGCTACCCCTAATTTTATAATTCATTTTGCAAACTTATGATGTCCTAATTTCTTAATGTATTCTAGCTCAAACATTTAGAATTGTTATAATATTTCAATTGGAGCTCTAAAATGAACATTAATTGAGAATTTAGATAGCATTTTAGTCAAATCTTCCATTCTAAGCATGATGTTGTCACTGATTTATGCATAATCTGAGGGAAATTATAGCATATTTCATACTCTTCTTAGATAGGGAGAAATATGTCAATTTTTGTGATTAATATGTGTTCTAATTCTTATATTTCATGTTATTTCACTAATGCAATGACATATTTAAGTGTTGTGTTGTAGCTAGTAGATCCACAAAATACACACACAACTACGACTAATATCACCCTTTTGCTTTAGCCTACAAATTAGATCTCACTTAACCAAACTCCATTTTTTCAAAGAAAATTGGTAGCCCATAAGAATTGATTGTAGAGGACATACAAATATTTAATGAATCTTGATGGAGTTGTGTACACAAATCACATCTAAATGGGAAGGGACCAAACCAACAACTTATAAATCATCAGTTTCTCAAAAATCAGGAGTTGCCTTCCAGTCTAATGACTAAAATTATTGTGAAACGTAGCCAACCCATCCTACCAAAATACCCTAGGTAGAGGACTCACAATAAGAAAAATACCTAGATAAAAAGGGAAGAAAACAATCTGGAATTGAAAATCTTAGCAATTATAAATTTAATAAGCTTAGGAGTATTATAAAAGAAAATAGAATTCTTGTCCTCATTAATTATTTTCCTTAAGGAAACCATAGACAAAGTTCTTTTAAAGTTAAATTCTTCATTGGTCCTTTTCTAAACCCATTAGATTTATTTCATCCACAAATTATAAATGAGAGTAAGGAGGTAAGTTATTCCCTTAGCTCCATCCTTAAATCAAACCTTACCTTACATGAGAGTTGATAAATCTTCCCAATGCTTCAACTATTAAAATAAACAAGGTGATAGTGGATCACCTTGTTGAAGGCCCCTAGAAGCACCCAATAACTCAAAAGGCTCAAAATTGATAAGATGGTGCAGAGTGAACCCTACAAGGAAAACAACCAACTCTTTTGGAATAATCAACACACACTTCCCAACTCAAGGAATCAACTCCTCAAAAAGGCATTCACAACTAAGCCTTATTTTTCAACGTGTTCTTATTTGAGAAAATCCACCCTTGACTCATCACAAGAAAATGACTTTACAGAGGAGTTTTGATAGATTAAAAGACTTATATATGTCCCACACATTTGGATTTTAAGACAACTCAACATTATCCCAAGATTGTCTCTTCCAACACAATATCCCTTAGATTGAAAAATTAGGTTTTAGGCACTAGAACAAAATAATTTAATAGAAACATTCACAAATGGCTCTTAGTAGGGTTATTATCTCTAGCTCTAAGTAGGGTTATCCCTAATATTATGCTAACCATATTAGGGTTATCCCTAATAATATATTAGTGTTATCCCTAATAGGTGTTGCTTATGTTGTGATGCTGAGGAAAATGCTAACCATATTTTCTTGCATTGTTCTTTTTCTCAACAGGTTTGGTCCTTATTACTGCAGAAATGGAATATTTGCTGGATTTTTTCCTCTTCTCTCTAGGATTTCAGCCAGCAATGGTGATTTCCTAGTTCTAATGATATGGTTAATGAAGCTTGGAATCTAGTGGCACCCCACGTGGCTTGGTATATTTGGAAAGAGAGGAACAATAGAATATTTAGAGACAAGAATACTAACCCTACCATTGTGTTATAAAATATTCTTAGTTGATCCCTACCACTGTGTTAGAAAATCCCAATCTTGGGAGTAAGAGCTACATTAGTATTAGCAAGGTTGTCTTGTCTAATACAATGGTAGGGTTAGTATGCTTGTCTCTAGATATTATGTTGTTCCTCTCTTTCCAGAGATACTAAGCCATGTGGGGAGCCACTATATTCCAAGCTTCATTAACCATATCATTAGAACTAGGACACTGCCATTGCTAGCTGAAATTGATGACATATAACTGATTAAATGATTGACTATATTAAGTTGAAGATGATGAAAGACATTAAATTAGTTAATGGTTTGTATTTTCATTGATGTCAACTTGATATCATTTGTATGATCATGCCAAAGAATCCAGAGATCCAATGGAACAAAGGTTATGCTTCTAGCAATGCATAAAAGTCTATTATTCACTAAGTGATAGACTACATCGGTGGAGTGCACACCATCGGTAAAGATAGAGATTAAAGTCACAGTGATGCCCGACAAGCAGAAGACAGTATTTCCCAATGAAGCAGAATCACATGATACCTGACAAGGTAAAAATAGTGTTGCCTGATGAACAAAGATCCAATGATTCCTGACAGACGGAGATCCCCAAGTTAACTGAAACGACACCGATGAAATTGGCAGTTGTCACTGGCGATGAACTGTAGAATTGACCGATAGAACAGAGAGATTAGAAAATGACAAAATATCTAGCTAGAAGAGCTAAAGGATAAACTATCTAGCTAGAAGATCAGAAAAGGACAAAATATCTAGCTCGAAGATCAGAAAATGAAAAAATATCTTGTTTTATTTTTTTTATTCAACCACAGTTAAGTAAGTGATTTGTACAATTGGCAAGAAGATAACTACGAGATAAATCAAGATTTAAAGCCATAAATCAAATTGGCTGGATTGTTTTTCACGCCAAGAATCAGCAATCAAAGAATCTAGAATTAAGGAAAATCATGTCTATTTAAGAGACAAGCATAATTCATTCTAGTGTGGTCGATAAGCAATCAGATACACGGGGGAGTGAACTGATAGAAGATGCTAAAGAGAAATTGATGAAGGATTAACTTCATGCAGTCCTAATCAATCAAGCTGAGGGAGAGCTAAAGTATTATGCATACACTAATGGATAGTGAATCATAATATCATAGAGTAGAAAGAGTTAAGTACAAAGGAATTAAATTGATACATTGATCAGAAAGACATTGTAAGTAAATAGATCTAAAAATCTGCAATTCAGTTGCATTAGAAACAAGTCATTTTGTTTTAGTTTAACCATTGAAGCATTAAAGTCTCTTAATAGAGCAGGACTTAACAGTCTTTTGTAATTGAGGTATATCCTAACAGATTTCTAGAAGGTTGGCTCATGATAGTAGCATCGGTCTTACCTAAAGCCTATTGACAGTCTAAGAAGGAGGTTGATTCAAGGATGGTAGTAAGATTTTGCATAAAGCCTATTGACAGTCATGAGACTGATTCAAGGATGGTAG
>MU226969.1:171161-185848 GCA_018584345.1 Thuja plicata | reverse complement strand
TAATAGGGTTGGCTCCTAACAGGGCTCACTTCAGAAGAGTGAAAATTTGGGGTACCGGTCCCAGTGGTTTTTCCCTTAACAAGGTTTCCACGTTAAAATCCTTGTGTTATGTGTGTATGGTTAATTAATTTAGTGTTTTACATTCTACATATACATTTATGGATTGAATGGTATACTCTGCATATTTACTAAGTATCGGTAAATATAGTTTACTGCTTATCATTTATCAAGGAGAAACATGACAGACAAGGTAAACCGATAGACAGTTATTTGTTTCAAATATTTCAAAGGCATGCATCTTGTTGGGACTTAATAATTTGAGAAGTATTGATTGGTGGATTAAAGTTTAAATTGGATAAAAATTTGAGGCCACTGATTCAGCCCCCCCCCCCTCTCAGTTATTACTAACAGAAATCCTAGACAAAAGAGGGAAAATCCAACAAATATTCCATTTTTGCAGTAATAAGGACCAAACCTATTGAGAAAAAGAGAAATGCAAGAAAAGATGGTTAGCAGTTTCCTCAGCAACACAACATAAGAAACACCTATTAGGGATAAATAATTCCCTCTTGATGAGATTATCCATAGTTAAAGATTTATTTTGAATAAAAATCCAATAGAAAATCTCAATCTTGGGAGTAAGAGCTTTGTTCCAGGCTTTAACCCATAAAGGTTTGGAAGAAGGAGGGTCAAATTACAAAAGGCTAGCAGAAGCCACTAAAAAACACCAATTGGAGGTGAGTCCCCAAATCATAGTATCCTCATTAGTATCACAAATGCATTGGGCAATACTAATGAGGATACTATGATTTGGGGACTCACCTCCAATGGGTGTTTTTCTATGGCTTCTTTCATCCTTTTGCAATTTGACCCTCACGTTTCTAAACCTTTCTCAGTTAAAGCCTAGAAAAAAGCTCTTACTCCCAAGATTGAGATTTTCTATTGGATTTTTATCCAAAATAAATCTTTAACTGTTGACAATCTCATCAAGAGGGGATTATGTATCCCTAATAGGTGTTGTTTATGTTGTAATTTTGAAGAAATTGCTAACCATATTTTCTTTCATTGTTCTTTTTCTCAATGGGTTTGGTCCTTATTAGTGCAAAAATGGAATATTTTCTAGATTTTTCCCTCTTCTATCAAGAATTTTAGCCAACAATGGCAGTGTCCTAGTTCTAATGATATGGTTAATGAAGCTTGGAATCTGGTGACTGCCCATGTGACTTAGTATCTCTGGAAAGAGAGGAACAACAAAATATCTAGAGACAAGCATACTAACCCTACCATTGTGTTAGAAAAAATCCTAAGGGGTACCTATGAAAACCTAAATAAGAGATATACTCAGAATATCAATTCTTGGAATATAAATGAAACCAAGACAAAGAATTGCAAAAGGGAGAACAATGTTTGGAGATCTCTGTCGGGAGGATGGATTAAAATTAACTTTGATGGATTTGCTAAAGGAAACCCTGGCCCTACTAGGTGTGGTAGCATTATCAACGATAGAAATGGAAAATTCATTATGGATAATGCGGCCCCATTGGGAACTCAGAATTATTCATAAATAGGGTATGCTCTAAATTATTAAAGGTCATATGTGCGAGTACTACGTAGGTTGCAGAAATTTATTGGAAAGAGTGGGGCGTAGAATTTGGTAATAATTATATTCTCTCCTCCCACACTTTCTAGGTCACAATTTCCATTTGTGTTGATCTTGCTGATAACGAAAACCATTATAAGAAAAATTCTTTAATAGGGCAGAGTGATTTATGTTTGAATTCTAGCAATATGGGAGAGGATCTAAAAATGGAAGAGCCTATGAATTGTTGTAAGCTTAAAGGGGAAGATATTGCCATGGTTTGGCATAAATTTCATAAGGGTAGTGTTAGTCCTTATTTGGAAAAACTCCATGGTTTTGAAAAGGTTGTTACCTAGAGGTTTTTTGAGGGATGGAGAAAGGACATTATCACAATGGATGGGAAACCATAACCTCTTTGTCTAACTTATAGCTCAAGTTACTGGAATCCCTAATAAGGGTTCAAAATTCTATATAAACAAGAAGATTTCTGACATGGCTGTGAAGAAATTTCCTAAGCTGGAGAAAGAGAAGGAGGCTTTCTCTGAAGCCAGAGCTAATGGGTTCATAGATGTTTCTATAATCAAAGAAATTTGGTGTAACATTCTATTGGTTATAATGGAGTATATCACCCTCGATGGGAATTTCACATGGGCACAATCCCATTATTTTATGGTGTTCAACAACTTCAGGTATACATACTTGATCAATATTCCTTATTATTTACAAATTTCTCTTGTTAAAAGCCTTCATGAGAAAAAGAAGAAAACTAAGAAGATCATTTGGCATGATGGTTTTATTCTACTCATTTATGAGAACACTAGGGATACCATCCTTGACCCTGCTGTCAAAACCCTAAATAAGGGGAAGGGCAAGTAGATGGAAGAGGATACCCCTGATAGTGGTTTGAAGAAACCTAAGTCTGCAAAGAAGGAAGCTACTAAGAGTACCTTTGATGAGGATAATGACACTGATGACTCTGAGGAAGTAGAAGGTCTTGAGACCCAAAATATGCCTAGCCCTAACAGGAAGGAGGAGGATACATAGGACTCCAAGGATAATGGTGATGCTCAGTAAATGGGGGAGGATGAAGGGAAAGACCTCAAGATTTATGAGAAGGAAGCTGAGCCCAACAATGAGAACATTGTTTTTTCTTAAAATATCACCCAGAAGGTGGATGATGAGATGGTGAAGAAGAACAATGAAGAAGAGAGTGGGGACAAAAAGGAAAGGGATGATACTATCAAAAACATGGAAGGTATGTCTAGGGAAAATTTGAATTTTGAAAACTTTATTGTCCAAAACTCTCAAAATTTAGATGACTTGGTTGAAAAAGCACTCCATTATTCAAGGATGCAAACTTCTAATAAGAAGGAAAGCTACATAGTTGAGGAGGTTCCTACCCTAGATGAGTTTTTTTCTAGTATGAGGCATGCTTTATTTTCATGTGTCTCAGAATATGTAGGAAAATACAAATGAGGAAAATGAAGATATCAGTAAAATTAGGGTCAGAGAATCCTCTATTAGGTTGGTTTTTGAGGATTTTGATGCCAAGGAGGAGATCACTATTGGGGCCCTTCAGACTACTAAAGTTGAGGCTTTGTACTCCTTCATATTTAATAAGTGGTTCTTCCAAGATATAAAAATACTTAATCTGAAGTACAGAAAGCTGGAGGCTACGAATGCCATTCTCCAGGAGTAGATGGAAAAAGGTAGAAAAGAGGGTAATTCCACTCAAAATATGAACAATGACTTGAAAGAAATGAAGAACAGAATGTACAAGATGGAGGGTACTATTTTGGGCATTCTCCACCACAACAAAGATAGCATGAAATTGTCGTCCACTAATATCAAAATTTTGGTCAATTTGTTGGACAGTGGTCTAGGAGAGGGAGTTGAACAAAGGGATGATGACCTGGAGATTAGTGGTGGGCTTAGTTCTAGAACCTAGGCTAGCAACAAGAAAAATCCCCCATAGTTAAGAAAAATGTGGAAGAGATGAAGAGCCTTATTGGGATGATGGATTATATCTAGGCTAAGATGGATGAGACCCTAGAGGAGAATGTTGTTGTAATGAGTGTTGGTACCTGAGCTGGTGTTTTAGCTAGTTTCTATCTTTTTTTCTAGTTTTTTTTCTTTCCTTTTTTGGTCATATGTGTTTCCCCCCTATGGGTTGTTTGATGATGTAGCTTCTTTTTGTTGCTGATAATTATTCCTATCTTTGTAATTCCATGATGTAAAGGGTTTTAGGTCCCTTCAAAACTTGTTTTTACTAGTAATCCCTTCAAAACTTGTTTTTACCAGTAATCAAAACAAAAATTAAACAAGGGAATTAAAAAACATGTTTTCATTCTCCAATGGACCACAAAACCCTTACATCACCCAAAAAAAAAGACACATCACTTTTTCTTATGTCACTTGTTACCAAATAGGCCTAGTTCCTTGTAGCCCTAGTGAACGGGTATTTTTACCTTAGTTTGAAAAATCATTAGAATATGACAAAACAAATGACCATTTAGAATACCATTTTTGGATTTAGTCTACTTATATCAAGTCCAAATTTTGACCCTCTTATTTGATGGACAAACTCCTATTGCTCTTAGAGACCTGATTGGCCTTTAGGCCTCCCTTAAAGAAAAAATTCTATTTGCAACCCCAAAAATTTCTCACTCAAGGCTTGAGTCACCTTGTGATAAACCTTACAACACCTTTCCAACCATTAACCAGTTCCCAAATCCCTTAGATAAACTTTTGGAACTCAATTTGCTTCCAAACCTTATCTCTTAGTCTGCCACATTGAGACGTCAGACCTTAAAATGGTCCAACCCAGATTACCACCTTTTGGTCCCACTCCAAAACTTAATAAATCTTAAAATACATAGTACAACCTAACATACCCCTTTTAAATCATAATTTTTAACTGTGGAATGTTAGTTCTTTAGGCATTTCTTCTACAAAACCCTAGTTTTGAGGGTTTCATACTAGTCATAAATTAATTGGCTATAACTTACAAAAAAATGAATTAAAAGACACCAAAAGACCATAAAATTGAATTTTATTCAAAAAATTTACTATTCATACAAGAAAAATAGGAAATTCTAAATATTTTATTAAATGACAATTGTAAACACTTCAACAACAACATTGTCTTGACCCAAAGAGGATTAAGTAGACATTTTTCCACCATTGTAACTAAATCTAGCCATTTTTTGAACCAAATGACTATTGAATTCAAAATTTGCAGTCTGTCGTTCAAAAATTGCAAAACTTACATAGCAACTTTTTTTGCAATTTTGCAAGTTTTGACATTTTGTTATTCTGACTAAAATATGAACATTGTTACATCATTTATGTGCCAAATATGACCCAAAATACTCAAAAAAATCATTCCTACACTATCCTTTCACATTTGACCATGTTGACCATTTTTTACCTGCTAGGTCCCG
This sequence comes from Thuja plicata, assembly GCA_018584345.1. Classification (NCBI taxonomy): domain Eukaryota; kingdom Viridiplantae; phylum Streptophyta; class Pinopsida; order Cupressales; family Cupressaceae; genus Thuja; species Thuja plicata. The sequence goes on along the minus strand of MU226969.1, from coordinate 180,826 downwards.
ATTGCCCTTACAAGAACAAATTGGCTCATTTGCCTTACAAATGACTCCATGAGTTTACAATCGACATAAAAATTATCCTAAGGACCTTATTACATGATTGAACATCAAACTAAACACAAAAATCTTCATAGGCCCCTTAGGCCCATAGGTGCTCCTACGACATACTCCCCGTTTGGAATGATCTCAAGTTCTCTTTGAGATGATATCTTCAACGATGAATCCATGATGTTTGATATCATCTTCTGACATCCATGTTCCATATTTCAGGAAATCCCTACCACTTGACTAGGTGTTCATGGTTAATCTTTCTCCTAGTCTTCTTAGCTTCTCTTCTATCCAGAATACATTCTAGCTTCACAGGTTAACTTGGAGGTAAGTCAATGATCCAATCCTCATCATCTTTGGCTTCTTCACCTATATGTGTACCTTCATTCATGAATATTTTATAGGGATATAGATCAGATAAATTAAAAATAGGGGAAATATCTATGTTTGGGGGTAATTCAATTTCATAGGAATTTTTCCCATATTTGTGCACAACTCAGTAAGGCCCAATATTTTTCATCATAAATTTTGTGTATTTCCCTTTAGGAAGTCTATCTTTATTCATGTCTTAAATTATAGGTCTATCCTCTTCGCATATGCTCTTTCCTTATAATTTTCATATTTCTTTGAAGTGTGTTTCTAACCTGTTTATGAATGTCACTCATTACCACAGAAAACTCTTCTTCTTGTGCACTTATTTTGTCCATCCTCTATAAATCTCTGAGTTCAAACACCCCTCTAGGATGAATGTCATAAACTATCTCAAAAGGACTCTTACTATTGCTTCTATTGGTAGAGTCGTTGTAAGTATATTCTACCTGTTGTATTATCATAACCCATACCTTTCTATGTTCTTTTTTTAAACATCTTAGGAGATTTCCTAATGACCTATTAACCACCATAGTTTTGCAATATGTTTGAGGGTGGTATGCAAAACTGAATGCCAGGTTAGTTCCCAACTTCTTCCAAAGTGTTCCCCAAAAGTGCCCCACTAACTTTGAGTCTCTATTTGATACAATGTTAAGTGGTAAGGCATGGATCCTCACAACCTCCTTGAAGAATAGGTTGGATATAGAGGATGCATCATTTGTGCACTTACATGGGAGAAAATGAGTCATTTTTCTAAATATGTCTACCACAAAAAAAAAAATTACATAACCTACATTAGTCCTTGGCAAACCTAATTCAAATTCCATGCCAATAATTTCCCATGAAGTACTGGGAATTGGTAGGGGTTGGTATAGACCTACATTTGATGAAGATCCTTTTTCCTCTGACACACAATACAACTTTCCACAAATCTCCAAATATCATTTTTCATCTTAGGCCAATAATAGAACCTCCTTACCTAGTCTAGGGTCTTATCCAAGCCAAAATGTCCTCCTAAGATTCCACTATGTTTCTCCTTTATCAAAGTTTCCTTCATAGAACATCTTGGGACACACAACTAACTGCCCTTAAATAGTAACTCATTCTTCAATGCATATTTAGAGTATTCAGTATTAAAAGAATTAGAAAACTTGTCATAAACATCATATACCTCATGGAAATCCACACCCTCCTTGTGCATGTCCTTGAGTGAGTCAAATCATATGCTCTGCAGCTATATCTCTTGGACTACAAGTACTCTCCTAATCAAAGCATCTTCTACCTTGTTTTCATGTCCCTTCTTGCCCTTTATTGTGAAGGTGTATGCATGTAAGTGTTCCACATATTTCATGTGTTTATGAATTAATTTTTCCTATGCATTCAAAAAACTTAAGGTATGATTGTTAGTGTATATAATAAACTCCTTGGGAAAAGTGTAGTCCCTCTATTTTTTTGAGGATTGTACCATGGCATATAGCTCTAGGTAATATAAGGATTATTTTCTTTTAGTCACATTTATCTTCTCACTGAAAAAATCTATTGGCCATCCCTCTTGCCTCAAGACTACCCCAATTGCTAAATTACTAGCATCACATTCTATGGTGAACAATTTATTGAAATTTGAAAAAACCAAAATGGGTTGTTGGGCCACATTTTAATTTAGGTATTCAAAAATCTTACTTGCAACACCTATCCAAGAAAATTTACACTTGCCTCCACCTTTTATGGTCTTCAATATGGGTGCACAGATATGACTAAAGCTCTTGATGAATGTTCTATAAAAAGTGTCTAATCTATGGAATCTTCTCACATCCCCAACTGACCTTGGGGTGGACCATTTAAAAATAGATTCAAATTAAGAGGGGTCCATCTTCAAATTCTCCTTGTAGATGAAAAATCCCAAATATACAAGCTCCCACTTCATAAATTCACTCTTCTTTAAATTTATCATTAACTTCTCCACATATAGTCTCCTCAAAACCATGTCTAAGTGCTTTAGATTCTCCTCTTTAGACCTGTTGAATATCATAATATACCACTAAAAACTTTCTAATGAAATCATGCAACACTTCATTCATTAACCTCATAGATTAACTTAGTGCATTAGAGATCCCAAAGGGCATAACCAACCATTCATAAAGACCCTCATTGGTTTAAAATAAGTCTTCTATTCATCTCCCTCTCTTACCCTTATCTGATGGTAACCAATTTTTAGGTCTATTTTAGAGAAATGAGTTACTCCTCCTACAAAATCCATTAGGTTTTCCATTCTAGGGATTGGAAACCTATATCTAATGGTTATTAAATTTATTTCCCTAGAATTCATGCATATTCTCCACTTTCCTTCCTTTTTAGGGGCTAGGATTGTTGGCACTACACATGGACTTAAGCTCTTCCTCACTAGTCCTTTTTATAACAATTATTGCACCTAACTTTCATTTTGTGTTGGGGTCATCTTATATGCTACTTTATTAGGAAATTAACTCCTATAACCAAGTATATTTGATGAATAATATCTCTAATTGGGGGAAAATAATTTAGGATTTCTTTAGCCACTATACCTCCATATTTTTCTAACAATTCTCTCACCTCCCTAGGAATATCCTTTTCCTTTCTATCCTTGGTCTCATCTTTTGGTTTCAAAATCAGAGAAAACCCTTGGTTACCTTCTTCCCTTAATGTCTCTAGGTACTCCTTTTCTCCTATCATCATGCTATTAGGCCCTTCATGTTCTGGATTATTTCCTTCTAGAAATGGTATCAAGTTATATGTCACCCCATCTTCTAGGATTGCGTAGCTATTGTTTTCACCATCATATTTATATTTCCTATCAAACTACCAAGGTCTCCCTAGAAGAAGATGACAAGCATCCATAGGGATGATGTCACACAAAATATTATCTTTGTAGGATCCTATATTAAACTCTACCCATGCTTGTTCACCCACTAGTACTTTTTTCCCATTATTCAACCATGAAACCTTATAAGGGTTAGGGTGATAAATCCTTTTCAAATTCAACTTATCTACCATCTTTACTGAAACAATATTATCTATGCATCCATAGTCTACTATTACCTTTCAGATATTACCTTGCACTTTGCAATTGATTTTGAACAATGCTTTCCTCTGTGGTGGCTCCTTGGTGACAAGAACCTTGAGAAAAGTCCTCTGAAACATCAATTCCTCCTCAATATCTGAATTAAAATTCACTATAAGTGATGCAACACTTTCCTCATCTTCTTGTATCAAGTAATTTCTTCTCTCTCCTCCATGAGACGTAGATTCTTTCTTTTTAGGACATCTGACTGCAGTATGGCCCACTTGGTTATAGGTATAACATCTTCTAGTAAAAGGATTTGAAATCCCACTGGGCCCACCAAACATCCCTCTCCCATCAGAACTCCTTACCCTTTAGCCTCCTCCGATATTCAAAGCCCCACTCTGCTCACTATGACTATGCTTACCATGAGACCTTTGGGTTTGGTTCCTTCCTCCAAAACTATCTTTGCTCCTGAATTTTCTTACACCTCTACCTCTGCCACTTTGTTTACTTTTCATCTTTAGTTTTCCCTCTTCCCTCAAAGCTATCTGAAAACATTTATCCACAGTCTTAGGTGTCATAAAACTAATGTCATCTTGAATGGTGAACTTTATCCTATTTAAATACCTAGCAACCTTCTGTTACTCATCTTCACAATGCCCTGATCTGAGGCTCAATTTGTGAAATTCTTTTGTAATAATGTCACATCTAGGTCTCTCTGCTTTAGGTTTTGCAGTCTTCTATATAATTGTATTGAAAGGAAAAAATCAAGAGAAAATAAATAAACAAGAATCGAAGAGAGTTAATTGAATAGAAGATTGTTAGCATGAGAAATACATAAACTTGGAGAAATTGCCAAAAGAGCCAAGACAAGGAAACATGAATTTTTAAAAGTGGAAAATCAAAGAAAATCTATTGTGAATTATGAATGAGGAAAATCCAGAGAGAGAGAGAGATAGAGAGAGAGAGAGAGCTTAGTTATAATAACATCATAATGTTGAAATGAGAGAGAGGTTAATCTCTTAAATAGATATGAGGAGAGGAATTACAAAGTAACTCACAAATATATGAATTCCACCATTCATCATAGGTGTGTGCAAAGTGGAAACATACTCTTAAGGAGGATAAACTATTTTCCTTAATAAAGGAATTATAAAGAAATGACATGTCCTCCTACTTGTACTAGAGGATAAAATACATTTAGGATACCTTGGTTTATCCTAAATTAAATAAATACAACCAAGGAAATATTAAATATTCTAATAGCCCACATTAAAAATTACTTGGGGAGTTTAAATCAATGGGTATCAACCCCAAATTTTTACTTCTCTTTAGAAAGAGGCTTTGTCAAAACATTTTCAACTTTATCTTCCCTCTTGCAATAGATGAGTGACACTTTTTTGTTTTCAACTTGTTCGCTAATGAAGTGATGTTGGAGAGAAATATGCTTTGTACTTGCATGAAAAATAAGATTCTCTACCAAGGAAATGACACCGTGGTTGTCACAATACAAAGGTGTAGGATCTTGTTGAGGTAGACCCAAATCTTCAAGTAATTTTCTAATCCGTAAAGCTTCTTTAGAGGCATTAGTACATCCTTTATATTCAGCTTCATTAGAACATAGAGAAATAGAATGTTCATTTTTAATTTTCCAAGAAATGGCACCTAAACAAACAAAGAAACAATATCCACAAGTAGATTGCCCATCATTGAGATCTCCTTCAAGATCTGAATCGGTAAATCCTTTTAAAGTAAAATCAGAATTTGTATCATAAAATAAACCAACACCAATAGTGCCTTTAATATACCTGAAAATTATTTTTGCAACTTTGAAATGATTTTGTTGAGGTTTAGACATAAATCTAGAAACTAAACCTACACTATAAGCAATATCATGTCTAGTAAGGGTTAGCTAATTTAAACTTCCAACTATTTGTCTATACAAAGTAGCATCAACTAAAGGAGTTTTCATATCAAGCATTAACTTAGTTCCTAATTCACGTGGAATGGAAACATGAAAAACATCATTCATCTTAAATTTTTCTAAAAGATCATGAGCATATTTAGGGGTTTTCCAAATTTGCAATCCTAAGAAATAATGTAAAATCCCTAAATCATTCATTTGAAATTTTTGATTAAGTTGAAACTTAATATCATAAATTAAAGAATTTGAACTTGAAGTAAGAATCAAATCATCTAAATATAAAATGATAATAACAATGCCATCTTCACTATGTTTAATGTATAGATTAGGATCATTTTTACTTCTGATAAACCTTGAGAAATAAAGAAAGCATTGATCTTGGAATACCATTCTCTAGGAGATTTCTTTAATCCATAGATAGATTTATTTAATTTAGAAACTAAATGTGCGTTACCTTCTTTCATAAAACCAGGAGTGAGCCATATAAATTTTCTCATGTAAGTAACCATTTAGAAAAGCACTTTTAACATCCATTTTGTGAATAATCCAATTCATTTTAGAAACTAAAGCAAGAGAAAATTTAATAGTAGGCATTTTAGCAATAGGAGAAAATATCTCGTTATAATCTATACCTTCAATTTGAAAAAAAACTGTAGAAACTAGTCTAGCTTTAAACTTACTAATTTCATTATTGAATTTAATTTTTTTTGTATATCCATTTGCATGAAACCAAATTCTTACCATGAGGTAAACTAACTAAATCCCAAGTGTTATTAGAAATTAAAGTATCATATTCTCCTTTCATATATTTTTTCCAATGAGGTTGTATGTTAGCTTGTTAAAATGATTTAGGATCATTAGTATTCATAATAGAAGACATCAAAGAATAATTCAAATAATTAAATCTCCTAGGTGTAATTCCACCCATTCTAGCTATGTAATCATCACTTTCATAAAGTAAATTTTTAAACCAAATAGTTCGTCTCTTAGAAGTAATAGAATCATCACTAGATGAAGAATCATTAGGAGTAGAACTAGTATTATCATCATCACTATCACTAGAAGGAAGAGAAATAGATGCATTAGGAGTAGATTTTAGAGAAGGAGATTGGTCCTCCACAACTAGAAATTTACTTCCACTAAATTTAGCATCTTGAACATTAGAACAATAATGTACTATATTTTTTGCAATACAAACATCTCTAGCAACTTGAACTTTGTTAGTAGTATGATTATAAAATCTATATTTGTTAGTTTTTTCATCATACCCAAAAAATATATAAGGAGAATACTTAGTGTCTAATTTGTGCCTCTTTTTTTTAGGTGTATGAACATAAGAAATTGAACCAAAAATTCTTAAATTTTCCAAATTGGGCTTCCTACCACACCAAGCTTCTTCAGGAGTTTTATCTTTTAAATATTTAGTAGGAGTCCTATTAATGAGATATGTAGCACAAGCCATTGCTTCAAACCAAAACTTATAATCCATATTTTTAGATTAATACAACAAACATCCTGTCATTTCAACAATAGTTCTATGCTTCATTTCCACAACACCATTTTGTTGTGGTGTGTAAGGAATGGCAATCTCATGTTTTATACCAAAAGATTTCAAGTATGAATGAAAATAATTGTTAACATATTCCTTCCCATTGTCAGTTCTAATAATTTTAATCTTAAAATCAAACTCCCTTTCAACAAATATATCAAGAACTTGACCTTTACTATGCAAGAAATAGATCCAAGTTCTTGAAAAATCATCAAAAAAAGTAAGTGCATACCTTGATCCTTGGATGGATTTATTCTCCATGGGTCCCAAAAGGTCACTATTAATGAGGTGCAACTTATGATGTGCCCTCCAAGGCTGTCCATGTGGAAAGGGTTCCCTATGCATCTTACCACTCATGCAACCAATGCATATAATTTTGGAAGGAACAATATTAGGCAATCCATCAACCATATTTTATTTTTGCGTCAAAGATATATAATTAGAATAAGAATTTTTATGCCATACATTAAATTAAATATTAGCATGAAATGAGTACCTTGAAGTGACATCTCATAAAATTTAAATAAGATATCATGATCCATTTTGGCATTAGCAACAACTTGGTCAAATTTAGGATCAATTACATAGCACATATCCTTGTGAATTTAAACCTTATAATCTTGACATATTTGAGCAACTAAAAGAAGATTGGATTTCAATTTAGGAACATAAAGAACATCATGCAATTTTTTATTAGAAATACTAACATCACCAAAACCTTCAACTTTGAAATTATAATTATTAGATAATTGAATTGGTATGTTTGAAGTATCAAGTTGCAAAGATTCAAAAAATTCTCTATGAGGTGTAACATGTTGAGATGTGCCACTATCAATAATCCACTCTAAAGGGTTAGAAACATTATCACCAGATGTAAATGCATTACGAGATTGATTACCATTACTCTTCTTATAATGATACTTTTGTGTATTTTGATTTTGTTGATTCATAGGCTTCTTATCATTTTTCTTTTTAAAACAATTCTTAGCCAAATGACCATCTTTCCCACAATAGGTTCAATGGGGTTTTTTATTAGGACTATTCTTTTGATTATGATGATTAGAAGTATGATTATTATTATTGTTATGATAGGGCCTAGAATTAAATTTATTATTGGAATAACTATGATTATTATTATTATTATTTGATCTGAATTTATTTTGATTTTGATTTTTAGACATAAAGGCATGTTCATTAGATTTAAGGGTACCAAATTGAATCAACTTCACTTCCTCTTGACGCAATTAATCTTGAAAAATGGTATAAGTTACTTGAGTGGCTAAACTAGGAATAACAAGTTGAAAATGCACATTAGTAATAAACTATTGAAATTTCCTAGAATATATTTCTTTAAAATAATATGAATTAAATAGATACCAGTTAAAGTGACTCCTAAACCATTTAACTAACTTTTAATAGAATCAAATTTTAACAAAAATGCATCCTGTAAGGAAGAAAAATGTTGTGTTTATGAAATGTGGATTCATTTAACATAAAATACCTTACATTTAAATATGTTATGGGGGTAAATAAGATGATCTCCTTCTATCCTTAGATATGCAAATGAAAGATCCAAGTTGATTAACCCAAAAGGAAGGATCAATACATAAATGAATCAATCATTTGGAAACAACAATTAGGAAGGAAGATCTTAAGTACCCAGTTTGATTTGTTAATTTGAATGTGTTTTATATTTAGATAGATTGATAACCTTAATTGAATTGAATATGAGAAATGCACTAACCTTGAAATATTACAGATCTGAAGAATGTTGTTTTCTGAAGTCGGTGTTGAGTTTCTAGAAAATCTGAGACTAGATCTTGAATAGAAACGCAGAGACGGAAAAAACCTAGAAATCTTTTTCTGTTCTGAGACAATTCTGATTTGTACCCTCAAGTCAATGTCACCATTAGCAAGAATTTTTTACTACACCCTAGGGAAGAATCGACCTAAAAAGTCTCAGACTAAAATTATATTTTTGGATCCCATAAATTTTTTGAAAAGGGTATCCGAATCTCCATCCCAATCTATTGTTCCAAACCTGTACCTACAAGAAAAATAGTTTGTTTTTTGGGGGGAGGGGCTTGCCTTGGTCAAACCCTGGTTTTGGAATTAACCTCAAATATATAATTGAAATTGCAGAAATAAACAAAGTAAATGAAATAATTCACCTTGCTCATGTAAAAGTCCTTGTGGAAGATTTGAATCCTTGAATACACAAGTATGGATGCACTGAATGGATGTAGAATGTAGGATGTCTTCAATCAATTGCTTGTAGATATTCAACACCAATCTTGAATGGGTTCTTGAATTGGAAGAGGCTTGGAATAATGTGGATGGACAAATCTTCAACAAGAGGGCTCCATGGAGCTTGAATCCTTCAATGGCCGCCAGTGGATCTCCTTGATGAAAATGGATGTTTGAAAAGTGCTTGAGAATGGATGAATACTTCAATGGCTATTTTGGCTTGCTTCAAATCTTGGTTCTTCACCTTTGGATCTCACTCTTCAAGTCTTTGAAAGTTCTTGCTATTATGCTTGATGATAATAGTTCATGGTTAGCAAGTCTTAGAGAAAATGAGAGGAGAAAGTTTCCTTTTTGTAGACACTCGAAAATGGACAGGCTTGCGACTTTACATTAAAAACACTAATTTTCATCTATTAATTAATGGTTTTTTAATCATTAATCAATCATCTATTTTCCTCTAAATTCATTCCCCAAATCATCTAATCAAATTC
>MU226969.1:133136-171111 GCA_018584345.1 Thuja plicata | reverse complement strand
AAATTCAAATATTTAAACTTACTAATTAAATTCTTCCAATTAAATTAATTTCAATTAAATTAATTTAATTTCATTCAATAAAGCAATTCTAAATCAAAAAAATTTAATTATCTCACATGTTGAAAACATTAATTAAATAAATGAATTAAATATTCATTTATCTTCAAAGAGATAACTCCAATCAGCTCACATGGATTACTCCACCCATCTCTCCAGTCCACATGGGTAACTTCACCCACCTCTTCAGTTCTAAAACGTAACTCATAATTAGCTCTTCAATCAACCAAGCTCTATCTCCTCTTTACCAAATGCAGAGGTGGAGTTTACTAATGGCTCCTCCAGTTCCTTTTAATCTCAACTGTTCATCTCCCTATCTCTGGGATTGATCTCAACCATTCATATCATCACCAATTCCTATATAATAAACCCTTCATAACCATTTGAAGGATCCATGATTTCAAGCTCTCATGCACCATTACTATGTCAGTTTGGTTCTAGCATTCAAGCCATCTTGCGATCACACACTCATTTCAATTAGCAAATTCTTGACACTTCTCAAGTCATAGATGTTGCCCCGCCAATATTGAGCATCAAGAACAGTGTTTCGGAAGGAGTAGAGATAAATAATAGAAGCTTCAAGCATCATGGGGTTAGCATTTATTTTTTTTCCTTTCTCTTTCTTTTACATTTTATTGATTATGTTTCAGGTTATTCATTTTAGTAGTCATTGTGTACTTGGTTTATATCATTTGTGAAACCTTTGCTACTAACCCTTTCCTTTGGAAAGCTTGGGAAACATGGATCATGATTGAAGAAGGCATACATTTTGGTGAACCCGACATGAAACAAATAGCCCAAATATCTCTTGCAGACGACAAACAGGATTGATCAACTACAGTCGTATGGTCTCAAATCTAAAAATCTATCTTTTTTTTTATATTTGTATTATTTCATAGTTGCTAGTATTTTACAGCAATTGACAAAACTGTGCCACAATTGACAGGTTTAAATACCGCAATTGATTGCAGGCTTTCACAGTATTATTCTATCATTTTATGTCTTCTTTCTTCTGGTACTTTGTCACAATTTCTTGATCCATGCCATAATCGTCATTATTGTGCCATAGTTGTGCAATCTATGCTACAATCGACAGTACTTCTCCGCAGTTGCCAGTGCTTTGCCACAATCGCCAGATATTTGCCGCACTTACCAGTACTTTGTCACAATTGCAAGAAATATTTCATATCAGATCCAAATCTTCTGTCCATCTATTTCTAAACTGACATTTTTTGGTTTTTTGTGCAGGGCCAAGAGAATCACCGAGAATAGAGAAGGGTAAGTTATTGTAAGTATCAATCATTCATTGTTTCAAAGTTACATATACTCTCATTTTGCAAGAATCCTTTTTGATATTAACCTGTCTACACAAAGAAAACTAAAAGGAATTCATTTTTTTATTTGGGTTTAAAAAGAACAGTGCTTGCCAAACATATCACATCTCACATTTCGGATTTGGGCTTAAAATTTACATGGGGACTAAAATTGAACAAAGGCAAAAAATATCTCCAATTGGTACATTAAAATTGAACAAGCAATCAACACCTACTTTTTGAGCTTAAAATTGAACATTGGTGTTTGTATGGTGGTGTAGCTTAGTTCACATTTCAAACTTTGGAGCTTAATTGATTTACCTTGTGTCTAGAGTTTTGGGTGCACTTGCACAAACTATTAGATTACAAACCTTTGTACTTTTTTAGAAAGGCATGTCTGGGGAATGCGCTTCTTCCTCGAAGAATGACCTTAAACTGGTAATCCTTCCGATTGGTATATAAACAAGGCGCAAACCAAAGTTCTATCTTATCTAGCTAAGCTCAGGCGAGGTGTGTTGGTAATATTCTGGATTGGGTGAATATCCCTAAGGAGCCAGCATGATCAACTAGGCTCTTAAGTGAGTGACGCATGTACAAACTGATTGGAGAGACACCACAGACCCTTACTACAACCTTGATTAATTAGAGGCCAACCCATTTTACCTCTGAACAGGTACCTTATTATAGTGCAAGGGGTTGTAGAATTTCCCCCCAAGATTCCTAACATGTGTCCCATGGTATTTGTGTAGTGAAAGAGATCTTCACTTCACGGCAACAATACCTAGAAACAACAAAAACATGGGCACCTATGTTGTGGACCTTTGTGTCCTAGTAGCATGACAATTTCTATGTGAGCTAACAGACATTCAAGCATTGGGCCTATAACATTGTATTCTGGAGCCATTGACCTAGATTAATCTGACTATTCATTGTTGAGACCTTGTGATAACCTTGCAACTTGAAAAATTTATAGAACATACACATTATCAGTCTTCATTCTTCAAAACACAGTGTCTATTGTGCTTGTTTCTTTGATCAATTTTTGAAAATGCAAAACAAAACATCCAAACTGTCAAAAATGAGTCAAACGTGTTAAAGTCTAGGGTTGTCAACATCAACTATCTTGCAAATCAGAAGCATTATTCCAAAAAAAAACCAAAATTGTCAAGCAGTGATACTCATCTCTTAGTCTTTTTGAGACTGTTTCCATCTTACCGCATTTTCCCGCATTGTGCCATAATTGAAGGAATTCTGCCATAATTAACTTGTTTATTTCCGTAATCGTCATGTTTATTACCACAATCGACCATTTACTTTACTACAATTGGTGAAGTTGTACCGCAATTATTCATGTTTTAACCTAAAACCTTGAAAGAATTCTTCATTTGGTGTCCAAAACTAGTGTCTATCCTAGGAAAATGTGAAGAACATTGTGTGAATCTCAAAACATTAAAGATTATCCCTTCTCTGTAAAAGCACGATTATTGTCAAAAACATTGTTAGTTCAAAAGCTTAGACTCGAAATACCTTGATCTCATCATATCAAACATCATCATCTTTATCAAAGTGACTTTGTCCAAGGCAAAGGTTGGAAAATCTTATCTCTTTATCATCACCACTTTGAGATCAAGTTATATCAAAATTTGTCCTTAGAATTACCCTTGTCCAATACATAACTCAGACTTCCTCAGAAAGGATCTTCTTCCTTGTTTTCTTTATATCACTTGTTTTAGTTACAAACCTTGGACTGCACTATGTCTCAAACACCTCATGGAGGCCCTTACACAAGGTCTAAGGCTAGAACTCAACCTGATGAGTCATATATCAACCATTTCCCCACTTGGGAAATAGAGAAAGAGAACAATCCCTTCGTGAACACCAGTTCTGCTCTATTCATTGAACAACCCCGTGGGGCAGCCTTTTTTCAAGATATCACAGAAGAAGAGCTTGAAGATGTGGATAAAGATGCTTACTCCATAAAATTAGTTGATGTTGTTGTAGAGAGGAACCTTAAATGTTACTTAGCCATGCTAATAAAGGTAGTCAAACTCCCCGCTGAATTCAGTGTATCGACTATATGGCCCGAAAACCCTCTCGCAGGTCAAAACACTACTCAGCCTCCTCAGATACTACCTGTTGTGTCACAGATCTTTCCACCATTGATATTACCCACATTGACATAGACTATATCCAGTCAAACCAGTGACCCGACCAAAGCTAGCACTTCTTCCACTCAAGGCATGACAGGCCCGTAACTAAGTGCACCCATGATCACTAGTATGCCTCCACTTTTGGTCTCATGACTAGGAAAATCAAGCTCTCATGCTATTCCTTCTATCCCACCAAACACCAACCATTCTGAAACAATGTCACTACTATATTCAAGGCACACTAGTCATGGGATCAATGCTTCATGCCCACAGGGATCCATCTTTGTAGTAATGACTTACAGTCAAGGCCTGCCCAAGGCTACATCTTTTCCCATCCTGACATCAATCCAACCCCTACAACAACCCTAGCTTCAGTTTCCTCAAAACCAACCTCCACAATAGCAACCCCAGCTTCAGTTTCCTCAATTCCAACCTCAGCAACAACAACCCTAGCTTCAACCCCAACCTCAGCAGCAGTAATACCAACCCCAACAGTATCAACCCCAGTTTCAATCACAACATAAAATGCATCAAAATCCACCATGGGCTACTCATGTGCCCCCATTTACAAATCACTCAGTGGGGAAAGAATATCAAGTCCCTAGGATGAAATCCTATGTTCCTACTCAAGGGACATAGAGGCGCAGCCTCATACCCACCACAACATAGAGGAATGTCCTCACACACCAGCCTTAATATCAAATGGACATGTTAATGCAACAAATGCAAACCATTCAAACCCAAATGATGGATATGCAAAATTAGGGGAAAACTAAATCCTATACCATAGAGGATTTATACCCATACCCCTTTGACCATTCTCTTTACATGTCTCCATTCCCAAATCACTTCTCGATACTTAAATTTGACAAATATAGGGGCAGTACCAACCCTATTGAACATATCTGAGAGTTTTTTGCTAGTTGCATCGAAGTCGCCCATGATGAGACATATTTAATGTGATTGTTCCCACAATGCTTAGCTGGATCAGCAATGGAATGGTTCTCACATTTACCTCATGGAATTCAATCTTGGGGTGAATTGGCTAAAAAGATCATAGCTCACTTCCATCATAACATCGAGCGCAAGGTCAGCATCAAGGACCTTTGTGATATCAAGAAAAAGGATGGAGAGTATTTTGTGAAATTCCTACAGAGATGGAGGAATATGACAAACCGCATAACATATGATGTGCCCAAACAAGACTTAATAGTCATGTTTGTTGACAATCTAATTCTAGACATGTCATTCACAACAAAGTTACAGTTAGCTCCAAACTTCACACAACTCATCGAAAGAGGAGTTTGTTGTGAGAAGAACTTAGTCAAATGAGGAATCCTTGCAGGTCCCACACAAATTAATATGAATAAGAATGCAACGGACAAAGCTAAGTGGTGGAATAAAAACAAAAATGTCACTAGCGATGGTGTCATTGATGTAAAGACAGTCAACTATGCACAACCCAAGATGTCATTGCAAGGCGCAGCTGTGGCCAACCAAAAACCCACAGGGCCCACTCAACAATCATACATATAGAACCAACATACTCTTATTCAAGCGGCCGCTATGTCAAATAGTCAACAATAGAATCAATGCAGACTATGGTTTCAATTCCAGCAACAAGATTTCACACCATTGGGAGAGCCACTAGAATTAGCTTTACACAAGTTGATACAATCAAACACTATCACTCTCCCATAAATCAGTGACTTTGAACAAGATGAAAACAAACCAAGGTGGTATAATGACAAAGACTTCTGTGAGTTCCATCGGGTAAAAGTACATAAAACATCCAACTGTTACCGATTGAAACATGCTATCCAAGACCTGATTGACACAGGGAAAATTGATGTGACAAATACCCAAACCAAAGGCACAACTGATCACACTATTTTCAATGATACCTTTCATGATCACAACAAGGGAAAAGCTTCCAAGTCTGGTGGACCAGAAAAACAAGTCAACTATACATATGCCAACAGTAATAATGTTATCAATTTCCTCAATCCTTCAGATAGCCACGTGGCTACGATCACTATCAAAAACCAAGGTAACAAATGTGTTGTAACAACGCATCATGCCAGAGTCATCTTGCAAGGAGTACCATCCTCATCTACTACATCAGCCAATCCTATAGCAAACTCAGATCCACAAACAAGCATAGTGGACCAACTAAAGTGCACACCTACCCAGATCTCCATGTTTGACCTATTGCGCATATCTCTGCAGCATAAACTGGCACTTGACCAAGCCCTTCAGAATGTAGTTGTCCCAAGGGACATAACACTTGAGATCTTCCAAATGATGGTCAACCATATAGCTGCTAACAAACATGCCACATTCATAGACTGTGATGTGCCGCCGCATAAACCCCTGCATAATGATCCTTTGCACTTACTTGTCCAGGTCCACAAAAGTGCTATCCGTAGGGTCCTTGTTGATGGTGGGGCTAGGTTAAACATTTTTACTCTAAAGTTAATCTAGCAACTGGGCTATTTAGAATCAAGCATTGATGTCACAAGGAGGATAAATATCAGAGCTTATGATGAAGAGGAAAGGCCCTCTAAAGGAATTATCATTCTAACTATCTGTATTGGTCCCATTGTAAAAAACACTCCCTTCCAAATCTTAGACCTTGATTTGGGATACAACATGCTACTAGGGAGACCCTGGATACATGAAACGTAAGCTGTACCTTCAACATACCATCAATGCATCAAGTTTCCACACCAAGGAGAGGAAATCATCATAGAGGGAGATCCCAATTTTTTCCAATATTGTAATGCGGTCCAAATCAACACTGATAACCAAGTACCATCAAACCAAGATGCAAGCATCCCATCCTCTTCAGATTCAAATCCCAAGGATTTTACATGGACAGTAGGAAAGACAGTCATTAACTAGGAAGCAAGTATTCCCTCCCCTTCTGACTCAAATCTTAAAAATATCACACGGAAAGCGGGTAAGATATCCATTACTGACAAGTGTTGTGGTGAATACATATATGAAGAGGCTTTCACCATCACACACATGCCTCAGATCCTGAGAACTTATGGCATGCCACAACCTGTCATTACAATAGAAACTCTGCAGCTTGTTCTATTCAAATGTCCACCTACAACCTTTGTCTGATGGGGAGACATAGCAGAAGAAAAGCCATTTGAACAAGACATCAATACATGGTTATACCAAGACCCACCAAAGATAATCCAACCACCACTACCCCTATCAAACTATGGTAATAGTTACACAATGATACAAAGATTTGGGTATGATGGTACAACTAGGCTGTGGGAAAGACAACAAGGCATAATGGAATTGTCTCTCCCACCAACCCAAAAAAACACAAGAGGGTTGGGCTACAGACAATAAAGCACTAGTCTTGTGATCCAAGACATTCAAGTCAATCAGGAACAAATAGAAGAAATGCACTAGGGGCACAACATAGAACATGTCTTGATAAGAAACATATTAGCATAGTTGTTGCCCGCCGAAGAGGGAACTACACAAACCTGAATAAACCTCCACATAGCAATCAATGATAACCAAGGAAGTGAGACATCTGATGAGCGTTCTATTGAGACTGACTCCCATGAGTATGAGTGGAGATCCCTTCACGACTCTAAATTGTTGATCCTAGATTATTCCCCTCGGTCAGACACTATCATAAATCTAGAAGACTGATTTGACCAACTGACCATTACCAAACAACCTTGCATAGACAAGCATGTCATTTATTAGACCTTAGGTGGTGCATCCACATCACAGTCTATTTTTGTAGGAACCATATTTGTAGTCCCTTTCAGTCAACCAGAGACAAACAATAGTGAAAGTATCTGTCTTGTACACCCTGAGCTCATAGAGTGGGATCAACAAGGACCACCTGATTTAGATGTCTTCGAGAACGATGAGGCTATTGCTCATTTCATGGGACTTAGGGAAGGCATTCCATCAGGAGACCACAAGTCAAGATTCTCCTTTAACCTTGATAGAGTGGCATATTTCAGGGAGGAAGCTCCTCTTTCTAGTCCACAAAAGAAAAAAGAACAAAAGAATGATAAAAAGCTAAAATAAGACGTATCTTCTAGCGAAAACCTCACTGAGGCGTTAGAATATGGAAAGAATGAACTCCTCCCCTTGACAGAGGAGAAGTTGGCATTACTGGCAGAAGAAACAGAGGAAGTCAATTTGGGAGATGACAAGAACCCAAAGAACATATACTTGGCAAAATCACTCACCCCTAGGGAGAGAGAACTGTTCATTAGTTTCTTCAAGGAAAGGATGATCAATTTTGCATGGTCCTACTTGGATATGCCAGGGTTAGATCTAGAGCTAGTACTACACTATCTACCATTGCTACCCAACATCAAACCTATCAAATAGAAGTTGAGAAAGACGCATCCCCAGGTTGCATTGCTAGTGAAGGTAGAGTTGAAAAAGCTACTAGATGCTAAGTTCATAAGACTTATACCATATGCGGACTGGATATCTAACTTGGTACCAATTACAAAGCATAGTGGCCAGACACAGATTTGCACAAACTTTAGGGATCTCAATATAGCTTGTCCCAAAGATGACTTTCCTTTACCCAACATTCATATAATAGTAGATCTAACTACTAGACATCAAATGCTATCACTCATGGCTGGCTTTTCAGGGTATAATCAAATAAGGATCACACCCAAAGACCAACACAAAATAGCTTTCACATGTCCTTGGGGGACATATTGTTGGAATCTCATGTTGTTTGGTCTAAAGAATGTTGGAGTGACATATCAAAGGGCTATGACAACTATATTTCATGATCTCATCCACAAAACAATGGAAGACTATGTGGACGACATGCTAGCCAAGTCAATACGTCGAAAGGATCATCTACAAGTTTTGTGACCAATCTTTGATAGAATGTAGGAATTCAAGGTCCGTCTAAACCCAAAGAAATGTGCATTCGGTGTCACAACAGGAAAGTTACTGGGGTTTATAGTTTCACATAGAGGAATCGAAGTGGACCCAGCAAAAGTCAAAGCAATATTTGACATGCCTCCACCATCAAACCTGAGACAACTAAGAGGGTTACAAGGAAGGCTCCAATCAATCAGGTGCTTCATAGCTTAGCTGGAAGACAAGTGTCACCCATTCCAACATCTATTTCACAAACACATCAAATTCATATGGACAGAGCAGTGCGAACAAGCATTTCAAATATTCAAAAACTACCTTCTCAAGTCTCCTATATTGGTACCACCAGTCCAAGGTAGACCACTACTTTTATATATCTCAGCAATAGAGTCAGCGTTAGGTGTACTCTTGGCACAACATGATGACATAGGTAAAGAGAGGGCCATCTACTATCTAAGTAGGATATTGGTCAGATATGAGCTAAATTATATGCCAATTGAAAATTCATGCCTTGCAGTTGTCTTCGCTTCCCAGAAGCTGAGACATTATATGTTGGGTCACTAAATAAAGTTGGTTGCCCATATAGATCCTTTAAACTACCTCCTAAGAAAAGCAGTGCTCATGGGACGACTGGAAAACTAGGTAATGATCTTAAGTGAGTTTGACATTGATTACGTAGATAGAAAGGCCATCAAAGAACAAGTGATCGTAGATCAACTAGCAGAGGCACCCATTCAGGACCATCGGCCGATTATTTTTGACTTTCCTAATGAATCTGTCATGACACTGTAACCAGCGATCGAGGTATGGCAACTTTATTTTGATGGATCATGTATGAACCATAGTACGGGGGTAGGGATAGTGTTTATCACCCTAGATCATGATACAATTCCAAAGTCTTTCAGATTCAATTTTCTATGCACCAACAACATAGCAGAATATGAAGCATTGGTCATTGGTCTAAAGTTAGTATTTTAGTGGAGAATCAAGAACCTAAAGGTCTTTGGAGACTCACAGTTGATCATTAGTCAAGTCAACAATGATTATATGACCAAATATGAAAAGCTCATACCATACAGAGCACAGATGGAAAGACTATGCACCAAGTTCCATTACATCTTCTTCAAGCAAGTCCCATGAGCATAGAACAAAGCTATAGATGCAAATGCTACCATAGCATAACTGAATGATATGCCAAGCAATGAAACAAGATTCCAGTTTCTAGTAGAGCAACTCTTGGTGCCATCACACCAAGCATCGATCACAGAATCAGCATGTGTCCTTGTTGGTCCTGAATCCCCATGGTACCAAGATTTCTATAACTATCTCCAAAAAATGTCTTACCTCCCAACTTTTCTAGGAACCAGAGAAAGTCCCTCATCCTCCAAGCCTCTAGATATACCATCCTCTCAACTATTTTATAAAGATGAAGTCTAGATGGAATGTTACTATGATGTCTCACTTCCGTGGAATCCCAGAAAGCTTTGTACAAGGTACATGAAGGAATTTGTGGAATCCATGGAGGTGGCAACATCTTAGCTAAGAAGATCATCCGCATGGGATACTATTGGCCCACAATAGAGATAGATGCACACAAACATGTTCAAAGGTGTAGACAGTGTCAGATTCATGGAGACCTCATCCATACACCAGCCCAGGAACTAAATCCTATTACATCACCATTGCCATTTTCAATGTGGGGATTTGACCTAGTGGGCAAAATAACAACTTCTTCAGCAAATGGACAGAAATACATCATAGCAGCAACAAAGTACTTCACCAAGTGGGTGGAAGCAATTCCCCTCACTTACATCACTGGAAATAAAATGGTAATGTTCATACTTAACCACATTATCTATCGATATGGGATCCCTCAAACAATCCTGATAGATCATGGTACACCTTTCCAGAACAAGGATGTTGAAGAACTATGCAAACAGTTCCATATCAAACAAGGGTTCTCTTCCTTTTATTATCCTCAAGGGAATGGCCAAGCCGAAGCTACAAATGAGACAATCTTGAAAATCCTGAAGAAAATAGTGAACGAATCAGGGTGAGACTGGCATTTATAGCTTAGTCCCACATTATGGGCATACAGAACTCGTGTAAGAACACCTACAAGAGAAAATCCTTTTGCCCTATTCTATGGATCAGAGGTGGTATTAACCCTTGAAGTGGAAATCCCATCCCTAAGGATATCATTGAAAAACCTAATCACAGATGAAGACTACAGAGTAGCAAGGCTCAGTGAACTAGAGTTACTAGATGAAAGAAGATAGCATGCCTTCAACCACTTACAAGGCTATTAGAATCGCCTTAGAAGAAACTATCACAAGAAGGTGAAACCAAAAAAATTTGAGGTAGGAGACCTTGTCCTCATGGAAAATCAGAAGAATCAAGTAGAATGAATCAAACCCAAAAAGTTCAAGCCTAATTGGCTAGGACCATTTGTCATTGTCAACTCAACTCAGAGTGGGGCATTCATCCTAGCAACACCAGAAGGATATCAGATCCCCAGATACATTAACAACATGCATCTCAAGAGGTTCTACCCTTGAGGTCTCTATGGTTAAGGCACCTATCTACATAGCCAGAAAATACTAAAAAAATCAGAAAATACAAAAGTTACCTTGGTGAAAACCTAACAATTAGGCGCCTTGGCGACAAATAAAAAATAAAAAAAGTAGAAAAGTAAAGAGAAACAAAATCGCTCTCTTAGTGAAAACCTAGCAATCAGGCACTATTGAGTAGGTACCTTGGTGAAAACCTGGAAAACACGCACCAAGTGTTCAAATCCAGCTTCACCATCAATGAACTCCAAAATCTTGAGTAGATTTCAAATGCAAGACTGATTATCCAAAGCTATATCTAGAAGCACACTCCCCTCTGAGCACCACGCACTTACCCATGGTTAATACTAGTCCACCAGACTAGGGGGTGATTCTAAATGTCCTGAAAAAACCCTAAAAATTCAAAAACTCATCAAAAATACTAAAAAATATCAAAATGTCCTTAAAAAAATCAATCTTCATAAAAAATATTCAAAAAATTATAAAATCCAAAGCAATAAAACCAACTTGGTTATCAAGAGAGCAAAGGGAGATCGCGCCCAGTCAATCAATGTCACAATCATGAACTTTGTGATTCAGCATTGGGCTCATTTGAAATAGCTTTATCAATCTATCCAATCAATCTATCAATATTGTCACAATCATGAGCTTTGTGAACCAGCATTGGGCCCATCTGACATAGCCTGATCAGCTACCAAAACAATCAAATCAATCAATATTGTCACAATCATGAGCTTTGCAAACAAGCATTGGGCCCATCTAACATAACATGGTCAGCTGCCAACATGATCAAAGCAATCAATCACTTCAATCAGTCATACTGAAGCCAGATGCACTCAAGCAATCAAGCCAATCAAGCCTATCCAAAGAGTCAAGCCAATCAAGAGAATCCAACTGCATCAAGGAACCATCCAAAAATGTTGACTAGGCCAGTCAAGTCAGTCAGATGTCAGTCTATATTTTGTGGTTATGTTCTTGAGCTACTCCAGGATCCACCATCTGAGGAGAGTAGCTATGATAGATCATGACCTATTTTCTTTGATTACTGTTTGTTGAATGTTCACTTTGATTTTAGGGCCATGATGATTTAGGATAAATGCGGTAGGTGCTGTCACTTATCTGATAGATGTGAATTTCCACGATCTGAGCTTAACCCTAGGAAAGAATTGGACATTCCTTCTCTTTTATTTTTCTTGTTTGGTTTATAGAATCAATATCTCACAGCACTATACAGATGGACTCTGAGTTTCTTTGGAGTTCTATCTTGGTTTCTATGGTCTTTCCCTTTATGTTGCAAACAAGAGCTCACGATGCTATCTAGATGGACTCTAGGGGCATAGGAGTTCTATCTTGTTTTCTTGGCTTTCCCTTTCAGAAATCAAGAGCTCACAATGCTATTCAGATGGACTCTAGGGGCATAGGAGTTCTATCTTGATTTCTTTGTTTTAGATTAATTCAGAGGACAAGCGGTACCCAGATGGTCAATATCTGGGTGCTCTTGGCTCTCTTTCTTTTCAAACAGGGAACATAAATGAACCTAGATGGTCAATATTTGGGTGCACTATGGTTATCTTTCTATTCAATCTCTCTACTCCTTCCGCTATCAAGAGGTCATGGCGGTATCCAAGTGGTATGTGATCTAGATCATTCGATGCTCTTCAGAATATCAGAAAATACAAAAAAAAGATGCAATGATGACAAATATTGGAAACAAGGGCAGCAACTTGGGACATTCACCCTTTCTATCAAATCATATCTACCTAAAAAATGCAAAAATAAAAGGAACATCCTTTGTATCATTCCATTCTATTAGATCAATCTCAGACAACATCTATCAAAAATAACTTCTTTCTAACTAACACTTGCATTACTCAGATATTTTGTGCATATTAGATTGCATTCATTCCATTAAGTACATCAGAAAATGATAAAAACATGGTAGTTGCATACATGATAAATCATAAAATCACATGCATCCATAAGCATCTCATATAAACATGCATTTTATTTCCACCATCTTGCATGAACATGTCAGTATCATAGGAAAGTAAATCATCAATATACGAGTCTGCATAATAGAATCATATTGCATATACATCTCATCATCTAAACCACCAAATCATGTAGAATCATACATATAGAAAAGTAAACCATTGCACATAATATCAAAAACACTAGTTGTATCTCATATAAATCAAACTATCTGAGTACAATGAACGGTCACAAGTCTAATCAAAGAAGGTAATCAACATATATATCAATAAATATCAGTGTGTCGGGATACAAAAATGGTACTACTCAGAGTATATATAATGAAAACACTACAAAAATGGTACATGATACATAAAAAGGGTCAACATGAGCTGCCCCCACCCTTGCTAGGAGGTGGACAAGGGGGTGGCATGTCAGAATCTATCCTCTGGCATGAACCAGGAGCTCTAACACCACTGCTTTAAGATCGTTGGGTCCTACTTGATCTCTGGGAAGATGTATAATTGGGCACCCTTTGTGCTGCAGGAACTGCACCCTCATAATGATGCCTCCAATACTTGATCTCTCTCTGAGAATCATGCCCAGATCTATAGTACCTATCAAGAACCTCACAGTGCAAGGCATCTTGTACACTATCAATAAAAGAGAGAACCTCAGCTCAAGCCTGCAGCTCTCTAGACTCTGCCACTGTAACCCGGGCCTCCAAAGTAGTAGCACATGTATCAGATAAAGCAAGCCTAGCTTGAAGGTCCTGAACCTACTGAGTGAGGCATGCTAACTCTGAGGGATCATCCTTCATGCCTCCCATAGCCACTTCCATATCCCCCTCCTCTGCCCTGTCTCCCAAACCCTCACCTCCTCTCCTCCTAACAACCCAGGAATCATCAGCACTCTCTGAGCTCTCCCCTGTGCTACTGCCAATACTGCCACTATCAGTAGAAGAACCAGTCTCTACACTCTCCTCATCAAGAGCCTCCATGTCTATAGCACCAATCTCAATATTAACGTCCTTAATAACCACTCTATCCTCCTCTCTAGGAGCCAAAACATCAACTATCTGTTAGCATACTCTCCACACCAACTGGGGTGCCTCCTCCTCCATGGCCTCCTCATCCTCCAAAATAGTACCCAACCCAACTCAAGGACCACTAGTTTGACCCCCACTCTGGCCACCTCTAGTCCTAACCCCGCCACCAGCACCCTCGGTACTAGGATCATCACCTCGATCATCTCCACTACCCCATCCTCTGTCTCTCCCCCCATCCCTACCTCCCCTACCACCATCTCTCCCCCCATCCCTACCTCCCCTGCCACCACCTCTCCATCACGACCTCCTCTACCACACTGTACCCATCAGGCCCTCCTCATAATACTCCTAGCAACAGGACGTGAGACATTTGTAAGTGCAACTGGCCGAGCCTGCAACCAATGGGCATGATACTGGGGTGTAGTGCCTACAAAAGACAAATTCAAATATCAGTACCAACATAGATAATGACAAAAGTATCAAAATGAGATATGAGAAAGTATCAGAGAGAAGAAAGGAAGTACATAAACAACTAGAAACAAGACAAAACTGTGTCTACAGTAGCCGAGCACCAGGTCCATGCCATTGGAAGTAAGCCTAAAAACTCAGTGTGGGTAGCATCAAGTGATACTACACCACCCCATACAGCAGAGTCCCTCGACCTCTGAGCAAAGTATGCATATGAATCAGAAATGTCATGCTTCTCTCTGAACTGGTGCAACACCTTGTCGGTGTTGTGAAATTCTATCATATGAATATGATCAGTAACATGTCCAATCAAGTATCTCCGCTGACAATAGAATTGGAGATGGATGTCCTCTCCATCCCAGACAGGGCAATCTCTATAAGGCCTCCAAATAAAGTAAGGTATCATTTCCAGCTACTGCCGCCAGTATGTCAAATGACCTATATGAGTCTGAACAATGGCTCCATCATACATGAAGACATATGGCCTATCAACTGGAAGAGCATGGGCACCAACAGGATGACATACGATAATATGCTCCCATGCCCATATCTGAAGTAGGGTCGCACTGTAGCCGAGAAACTTAGCATCAAGGTAAGCCGCATAAAACATATGAAAATGCATGTGGGCCAACATGCATGGACCCCAAGTGAATATGGTGTGAACCCTAACCATACTCTATAATACAGTACCGAAGCTGACAAAAAAACCATGTTGTCGACAATCAGGGCATAAAATGCCACGTATCAAATTGCCCAGTAAAGTGGACAGCCTGTTAAGGCCCAAGCCGAATCTAGACCATGGAATATCATAATCACCAGCTAGCCCGGCTGATCCTGGGGAAATCCAGAAAGCTCAGTCAATGAAACAAAACTAGTGTGGGTGGAATACTCCACAAGCTCACCCTGGATCAGGAGTTGGAGGATGCGATACACATCCTCCAAAGTGATAGTACACTCACTGGTCGGTAACCAGAAAGTGCATGTCTCAGAATGCCACCGCTCTACAGGAGCGGAGATCAGACCCCTATTGGTCGTGATCTTAGGCATATAGAAAAGCCAATACAAACCAAGATCTTGAAGAATTGACCTCTCATTCTCTGTCAGCTAAAATTTGTAAACAAGACCTTCCGACCTGGACTCTCGACAGTGCAGAATCTGCCCAATGAACTGCACATAGAAATAAAATAGAAAATATCAGTTTTAGTCATTAAGGCAAGTAACAGAAGCAAGAAAAAGTAGATATCAGACAAAGACATCAGGCTAACAGTGCTAAAAAATTGATTGCGGTAATAAAGCAATACAACTACGATACTTTTAGGCAATTGCGAAACACAAATAGCAAGTGCGGCATAAAAACTTCAATTGCAGCATGCAACATACACAAGTGTGGCACACTTATCAATTACGGTTTTCAACCCGTAATTGCGGCATTTAAACCGTAATTGCGGCAAAACCACAACCGGTTGTGGCATACATTGCAATTTTTCAAAAAAGTACAATTTTTAAAATAATAAATGAATGCATTAATGACACGCAAAGTGATAAAACTCACCGAACGTCCAGAGCCAACTAGTCTTTGGTAGGTCCAGACTTGGTCAGATATGTGTGTGACGCTATGAAGGCCTGCCATCACTAGAAAACAGGAGAAAAGAAGGTAGAAAATAGAAAGCAAACTCACTAAGAAATTGAGAGCTCCAAGATTGCAATGTGGCAAATGAATAGCTCTTTTTGCTATTTATAGGGGTTTTGAAAAACCCTAATTTCACTAGGAGCTCCAAAATTTCTTCCCAGTCCCCAAAAACTTCAACACTCAATAACAGGGGCATTTTAAAGTATTTTTCAAATCCGTTAGCTACTCAGAAAATACATTTCCAACAAATCAATGCTCAAGTTGCAACTTTTTGCTCAAATTTTTTGAGGGGGCATAAATACACCTAATACTATCGGGGCAAGCTGGGGAAAAATCAGAGAATCTTTGACACACTACGACAAGTCACATCGCATCAAAGAGGGGCAAATGTAGACACCCAAAAATGGACAGGTTTGCGACTTTACATTAAAAACATTGATTTTCATCTATTAATTAATGGTTTTTTAATCATTAATTAATCATCTATTTTCCTCTAAATTCATTCCACAAATCATCTAATCAAATTCCCAAAATTAATTAAATAATTAATTTTATTTAGTTAATTAACCTTAATTGATTAATTACCATTAATTAATTAATTAAATTCAATTTCCTATAGTTTAAATTCAAATATTTAAACTTACTAATTAAATTCTTTCAATTAAATTAATTTAATTTCATTCAATAAAGAAATTCTAAATCAAAAAGAATTCAATTATCTCACATGTTGAAAACATTAATTAAATAAATGAATTAAATATTCATTTATCATTAAAGAGATAACTCCAGTCAGTTCACATGGGTTACTCCACCCATCTCTCCAGTCCACATGGGTAACTTCACCCACCTCTTAAGTTCAAAAAGGTAACTCATAATTATCTCTTCAGTCAACCAAGCTCTATCTCCTCTTTACCAAATGAAGAGGTGGAGTTTACTGATGGCTCCTCCATTTCCTTTTAATCTCAACCGTTCATCTCCCTATCTCTGGGATTGATCTCAACCGTTCATATCATCACCAATTCCTATATAATAAACCCTTCATAACCATTTGAAGGATCCAGGATTTCAAGCTCTCATGTGCCATTACTATGTCTGTTTGGTTCTAGCATTCAAGCCATCCTGTGATCACACACTCATTTCAATTAGCAAATTCTCGACACTTCTCAAGTCATAGACGCTGCCCCGCCAATACTGAGCATCAAGAAAAGTGTTTTGTAAGGAGTAGAGAGAAACAATCGAAGCTTCAAGTATCGTGGGGTTTGCATTTATTTTTTTTCCTTTCTCTTTCTTGTATATTTTATTGATTACATTTCAAGTCATTCATTTTAGTAGTCATTGTCTACTTGGTTTATATCATTTGTGAAACCTTTGCTACTAACCCTTGCCTTTGGAAAGCTTGGGAAACTTGGATCACGATCGAAGGAGGCATACACTTTTATATGAAATTAGGGCACAATCTTCTAGAGAGGCTGACATAGGAGAATTAAATTCTAATTGGACCCATGCCCCTAGAAGAGGACCTATGTTATATATAATTTAGGATTTGTTGTCCCAAAGTCTGAAACAACTGACTCGGAAGCGGGAATTAACTTTTTCCATAGACCGACATTTGGAAACCCTGAGATTCTAAAATTTGAATCTCGAGCCTGGAAAAGGTCGATTGTGACCTAGGTGAACGTTGAGGTCGACCTTGAACCTGAGGTCAAAGTCCCAGTTTCTCAGTCTAGGGTGCTAGAAATAGGTTGGAAAATATGGAAATGGGGCAGAACAGGGGATAAAGCCAGATCAAAGTTAGGAACCCATTCAAGGCGCTTGAAATGACCCCAAACCACTTACTCTGAAGGATAAACTAGTCTACCATGGAGCTACTTTCATTTTCTGACTATACATTTAGCCCCCACTTTAGAAAGAGTATGGACTCAATACAAACTCTTAGTAAAGGAGATCATAAACAATAGATAATCTTATTGGAATAAAAAAGGGACCAAGGAATCCCCAAGCCCCTAAGGGACTTAAGTCTTTATCAACCTTAAGATCACAATAAGAGAGACATCACCAGTTAAGGAGAAAGAGAGAGAGAGGGTATGGTTACCTCTCCCAATGAGAACTTATGTCCCATTGTGAAAAACACAAGGAAAAAGTGTAATGGAAAGATGGAGTTGAACTGCCTAGTGAATGTGGCTACTCACTAGTCAACCCATCAGGGAGATCTATTCTTAAGGAGACCTTCCAACCTTAAGGGATCAAAACATTGTATATTGAAACTTGAGGAATCAAGAGATCTCTGTAAATTTAAACCAGAGGGATCAACAGATCCTAAAAAGTAAAATGTCCATGCTTTAAGGATTAGTCTTTAATCCATAAAGGGAAAAAGTTTTAATTTTTGAAAATATTTTGAATGTGCGTGTGTGAAAAAATTGAGTAGAGCGTATGCCCCCACATTAAAGTCATTGCTAATACTTTAACAGGGGCAATGGCTTGAACGGAAACATAAACAACTCTATTGATTATGTTTCCACTATGAGATGCCCCCAAACAAAGATAACTCAAGGGAAATACCACATAAACATACAAAGAACACATAAGGGATCTACCTACTGTGGGGTCAGTATGATCATAAGATAACATGTACATATAGATATGATATTATTGCAAATGAGTAGACATCATTCCCCAAAGAAAGTAGAACTATAATCAAAATGGGGGAAAGAAAACTCAAGAATTATGAAGAAGAGTCTTTTCGGATCACAATATGGAGACCAAAAAGAATCAGTGCTACCATGTCGCAGATCCAAGCAGACTACACAAGGAAATTTTTTACGAATAATAGCACAAGTACAACATAGTATGAAAACAAAATATAGAAGAATAGAGATACATATAGAGGAATTATACAACAGGTTTGATTCCTTTATCACCTTGCACCAAAAAAGTAACAAGGGTCTTATAAAAGAGTCTAACAAACCTTTAGCAAACACATTACGGGAGAAGCATAGTACAAAATGCAAACAAAAAAATGGCTACTATGAAGGATAAACCAATCAGGCACATTGCCTACTCTCCCCATCTCAGTTTATGTCATTTAGGGAAGGTGGGAAACTCACAAGAGGGACTATATCCAATACAGTAGGAATAATAGCCAGTTCCAAATAAGGATCCTCTTGAGAATCACTTTGCTCGATACTAGGTGTAATTGTCAATTGAGTTGAAAGCATATGATGTAAATAAATGTCAATATCAATGGTATCATATTCATCACTAAGATCAATAGGATCATCTAAAGTATCTTCCTCATCAAGATTAATTATAATGGGATCTAATTTGCGAATTGGATCGTCATTCTCATTCATCTTAACATAATTGTGAATATTAACTTCTTCCAACACATCAGACATAGGTTGATCGAAAGAAGGTAAAGAATTTTGAAGAAGAGAATCATGGGCCCTAGCATTAGCTCTACACTTCTTATGTCGTTCATTAGCAGATTTATTACATTTTTCTTTATTTGACACATGTGGAGAACTAGGAGGAATAACCACTGATTCCTTCACAGGTTCTGTAGGAGGATTGGTAGAATTCGCAGTAGACTAAGAAGAAACACTAGGAGGTTGAGTAATAGAGTTATCAGTAATGGATAAAGGAGGTATAGAAGGAGTGGGAAAAAGACCATGGTTGAGATCTATCTGAGGCATGCTTAACTCAACAATCTTATGATGTTTATAGGCTTGATATGAACGAAAAATCTCTTCAGGGCGAGGAGGACATGAATTAGGTAATGAGGGCCAAAAGAAATCAAGATTAGAACAATCTCTAGGCCTAGAAGGTTGATATAGACTGTGATTAATCATTTTTACTTCTCCATTATGAATGAACTTAAGACATTTATGAATAGGAGAAGCAATAGCATGCATAGCAGTTATCCAAGGAAAACCAAATTTGACTTTAAATTGATCAAATGTAGGAACAATAATGAAGGTAGTATCTACAACCTTGCCATAGAGTTTAACAGGAAAGTTAATAGAACCAAGTGCAAGATAGAGAAAACCATTACAAGTTTGGATCCATGCATTCGATGGATCATAACAATCACATTGTAGGCCTTTCAAAAAAAGATTTTCCTTAGTAATAACATTGATTAAAGATGTGGGATCAACAAGACAACCACGCGTAGGTATCTTAGCAATCCTAGCATAAATATAAAGGGAACCATCGGGAGCCTTAATGGTATCATAATCATCAAAGGTAATTGAAAGTTCCTGAGGTCATTTATCATTAGTTTGTTTATCAGGTTTAGATTGAACTTGAATTTGAGGTGGAGGAAAAGGATCTTGAACAATAGGTTGAGATGCAATGATGCTCTCCACATGATTAAAAATGTGATTAAGATCATCCATCTTTGAATTGTAGACGATATCCACAGAAGATGGTTGAGTGATGGTATTAGTATCATGTATAGGTAGAGGATTTGTGTAGATTTGAAGGTTTTTATTAGGAGGAGAGACAAATTTATTCCCATTAAAATCAAAATTATCAACAGATAAGGCATTAGAATCCATTAATTCTTGAACCTTATGCTTTAGAGAATAACATTTTCAGTATCATGGCCATTCTAGCAATGGTATTGACAAAAAGCTTTAGAATAAAAGGATTTTGAATCTATGGTAGTAGGAAGGAGAGGTCGGATAGGAGGCAAGGTAATCATATTATCAATTAACAACCTACTCATAATGGAATGTAAAGATTCAGAGAGAGGAGTAAATGTATGATTCATATGGAAGGCAGTGGATGTGGAAGTGGCATTGTGAGATGCAATACCAACTTGATCATCAACCGCATTCATCCATTTATTAATCTTGATGTATTTGTTAGGTTTATAAAATTTATTAGGATTAGGAGAATTGTCACTCTTATCAACTGGAATAGGAGCCATTAGAGTGTTTCTCTCAAATTGACTCACTTGTAATTGATAATGATGAAATTTTGCACAAAGTTGTTGAAAAGAGGTAAATTCGGTAAGTAGAATCTTATCTCTAATATCCTTTTATAAATTTGAAATAAAAATGTGTTGAATATCAGTTATCAAGAATATGATAAGAAATCTGAGCATACAAATGCTTAAATCTACCAATGAAATCAGTCAATGTTTCCTTAATGTTATGTTTACAATGCATTAAATCAGTTAAGGAAACTTGTGGACCAATGTTATTTTAAAATTGTTGAACGAAGGTATTAGAAATTTTAGGAAAAGAATCAATGGAATAAGGAGGTAAAGAAAAATACCATTGCAAAGCCTTATCATGAAAGGTTCTAGCAAACAGTTTAGCTAAAATCCTACGGTCATGAGCATAATCACTACAAAGGATTTGAAATGTTTTAACATGAGTAACATGATCGCCTTTAGCATTGTAATTCTCTAGACGAGGCATATCGGCATGTTGAGGA
Organism: Thuja plicata; assembly: GCA_018584345.1. Taxonomy (NCBI): domain Eukaryota; kingdom Viridiplantae; phylum Streptophyta; class Pinopsida; order Cupressales; family Cupressaceae; genus Thuja; species Thuja plicata. Next base: position 149,563 of record MU226969.1, on the reverse strand, counting down.
ATAGTAGAATGGATAATGTCTAAATATAAGGGACTACCCATGTCACATGTAGGAATGCTAAACTTGGATTGAGTTAAGGATGCAAGTTGTTGTTGTAAAGATGACACAGTCTTAGCCAAACTAATAATTGTGGAATCATTAGAAGACGTAGGTGGCATAGAAGCATTAGGAACACTAGGAAAAGTGTAGGAATTAGCAAGAATAGAAGATAAAACCAGTGGAAAATTTGGAACCACGGTTGGAAGGGGATTAGTATAAGTAAAAGGTACACTATGGTATGAAGGTTGTGTTAGAAACACTGAGAGGCGGGGGGTGAATCAGTGTTTGTCTATTTATTACTTTACATCAACTTAAACATAAATCAAACATACATTTAATGAAGCTTAACATAAGAACTCATAACACATGATATGATTATGGAGAAACCTTGATCAGAGGAAAACCTCGATGGGAATTAGTACCCACAAATATTGTACTAGTATAGTGAACCTATTAAAGTTCCTTTTCCCTGTTAGAAGAAGTCTTTACAATGCAAGTACAATGACCTTGTTAAAGGTTTGACCCTATTAGGAGTCTTTTACAAAACCTTGTTAAAGGTATATGGCTCACTACCTAGGCTCACTTCCCAATAAGATGAAGGCTACAACCTTCTGATAGTTGATATACACTATATCAAAAGTGAACTGTTGTGATGACATTATTGTCTGATCAGTTCTGTGTATGCGTGAATGCTTTTACTCTCTTAAAGAGATTTATCTCATATTGACTTCATCATACTGATATCCTATATCTTTTTCATACATCTTATTTGACACACGTAACATAACTTTACATTACATACTTATATGTTCATACTCGAATAGACGCGACCCAAAACAAGACTTATGGTCGGCCCTAAAACATAATACACAACACTTTCGAGCAAGTTGGCTTAAGTGTGTTTACAAAAATACTAATTAAATCATTACAAACATATAATCAAAGGCACTTGGCTGTTACATAAAAAAATAATTCACACTGATCAAAACACTAGTCGGCTTCCATGCTCTATCTTCTGGACTATTGGTGTACTGATCTGTCTATAACTTCTCCATACTATCATTCCATACCATGCATTTTTGGAATTAGTATGTAGAAATCACATAGAACATATATCTAAATGCACATACTCTGATTCAATGTCTAACACATGTGCTGATGTGCTGATCTTTGTATATCTCTGTTTGTCCTATTTTCCATACTTAGTCACTTTGTCTTTCATGACAGAAACTTAATATGACTTTGTTTCCATAATGACAACACAAAAATAGTCATATGTCCTCTAGGAGTCAAATTTTCAACAATCTCCCCCTTTGTCATTAATGGCAACAAAGGAATGTGGCCAAGTTACTCAAAATGACTTAACACCAAAAAATTGTATATCTTTGCATTCCTTAACATATATATATATATATACTACACTCTATATATACACATTCTCTATATACATCACTCCCCCTTTGACATTAATGAAAAAGGTGTGCAAAAACTTGTAAATTTCAAGATACTTACTCCATGTAAACATCTGGATTTACAATCTGAAGGGATTGGATCTCTTTCTACCAGAATGCCTTCATTGCATCAACTGTCTAAAGATACGCACATAATGCATATGTCAGCTTCTCCAATTTTGTCAAATCCATACAGGGACCTTGATCATACATCACCATGGTGGCATCAATCTGTTTGATGTTCTCATTCAGAACTGCTAGAGAGGGCGCAAGTGCATTTCTCAATTGAGTCTGTCTTACTCTTATCTTACTGATCTCCAACTTAGCCTTCTCAATCTTGTCCAACTGTCCTTGATAGACATTTTTATAGATATTCATGTCTTGTGTGGATGTCTCAACTAATTTTCTAATGCTTTCCACCATAATCTCTGCCTCTTCTATCTTTTTAATGTGTTTAGAGGTGAATTTCACTCTATCCATGCAGTTTGCTGTGACTTTCCTTCCTTTAGCTGCCAACTCTTTTAGTATGGACTGCCCAATCTTTAAAGAGTTCAAGTCTAAGGTAAAGTTCTTTACCAATTCATTCAGTCTCTCCTTATTATAATCATCTTTTGCAATTCTAGTAGCTGAGTCTACTAGGCTTGTAAAATGTGATTTGAAGTTTGTTAGAATGATGTCCACATCTTCAACTGATTGAACTTTGGCTACTTTCTTGTCTACAGGCACTAAGTCATTCAACATGTTCACTGATTCCAAAAAGTGAGGGTTCCTCTTCACTTGTTTCTCTTTTTCTTTTTCCATAGCAAGAACATTGATCTTGATCAGGTCTTCTTCTCCCCATGCATCCAGACTTACTGAATCAGGAGTTAACCTTGACAACAATGAAGTAGATGGTTGAGCAGGATGGTGAGAATATAGTATTATGATTGGTATCCATACATTCACTCTTTACTGGTATCTCTTTGATGATGTCTCATTATCTTGAGTACCTTTTTCTTCATTCAAGTCAATTGGATCATTGGAGGGAACTTCATCTTGTTGTACAGATGTATTATCAGTGCACATTTCTTCTGTGCTTACAAATGCTTTATCAACTTTGTCCATGTCTTTGTCATATGTTGTCATGGATATCTTGATATTATCAACCACTATAGTATCTTCTGAGTCTTTTTCTATATCAGAAGTTATTGTCACTGGGGGTGCTGAAACCTATGGACCTGTTATAGGTGTTATCTGAATCACTGGTTCTGTAACCTATTTGGGAGGACCTGGAGTCACCTGTGTAGTAGGTGTCATTGATGGATACATGTGTCTATCCATAAACACTTGTGCAAATGCCTTTTCAATTTCTTTTCCTATCTACTCATACTCTTTGTTCACAGTCTAAAGAGTCCTTGTCTTGGTTCTGAGATGAGGCTTCACCAGATCTAATAGAATTACCTTCTCATCATGTGAGCATATAAGGAGAAGATTATCCAATGTTTCTTCTCTTATCCTCATGTCTTCCTCAATTTCATGTCTCTTCATTATCTCCATTATGTTCCATAACTTATCCGGTATCACTATTTTGAGTTCAAGAACTAACTTCTTAAATTTGATCATATGAGATATGATCATAGAGTGTATCTCAGTCTTATCAATCTCTTGATACTTATCATACACTTTAGCAATTGTATCTATTCTTCCTTCATTCACAACCCTGTTCCTTAAGACATTTAGACTAGGTCTGAAACCTACCTCAGGAGGAGCTTGAGTACTTCTTACTGTGCTCCGTGTAGTCCTTAAGGATGGATGACTTGTAGGCACTTGTTTCCTTCCTCTAGGTTTCTTTCTTGGTACAAAAGGTGGATATGAGTCTAGGTCAATAGTGGTAGAGGGCACATAGGTGCTCTCCTCATTCTTTTTCTTCTTCTTCTGAATGTTGTCAGTCTTCTCAATTTTTACTTGTGCATGAACTTGCTCAAGTTCTTTTGCAATCTTGGCTTCTTTTGCTTTGTCTAAATCTTCTTGTGTGACCCCATGAATTTTCAAAATGATAGATGTAATTATGGATGCCTTCCTTTTTTTATCAGCACTATCTAAGATAGTATCAACTTCATTAGTCTTCTCTCTGTAAGTGCCCCGCCTTGGCTCATTAGGATCTTTGGGCGCAGACAATAGAACTTGTGCATATCCTTCTAACACATGTTCTTCCACTTCATAACCAAGAGGATGAATCCATTTGGTTCTAGGTTCAACTGCCTCCATGCAAGTGCAATCTATTTCTACCATGAAACATATGGTATCCTTATATTTATCAACTATCTTCTCAGATAATCTGAACCTTTTCTGCATCTTGATCCTAAATGTCTTGATATCCATATCCATGGCATCCCTCACACTACTCTTTAAAGTGGACTTAAGTGAAATCTAAGACATTGTGGGTTTGCTCCTATCTAGGTAAAGGTTTGCAACCTTTCCAACAATATGGAAGTACAAGTACATGATCAAAGATCCAAACCTGAATGTCTTTCTCTTGTCATGCTTGATGATTAGAATGTTGTCAATCAATTGAGTGCACAATATCTCACATAGATTGTATTGAGTGTTATCCTTCACCATTCTGATAGCTGCTAGGACTGTTGTTGTAGAGACACTATTTAACCTGCTTGCTTGCTGAAACTTATACCCAAGTATCATAGTTAGAAGCTTTATGTCATCTTCCTTGATAGGGTCAACTGTCATCCCATGCTTGTCACTTCTAGATAAGAAAACTTGTTCAAATTGCTTCTTGACATGCTTGCCAGTACGAAGAATTGGTCCAATTTTAGGAAGTCTAGTTAATTCATGGATTAGGTCTATAGTGATGCGAATAGGAACCTCACCAATCCAGTAAAGGTCATTATGTATTCTTCTTAGTAAAATCTTCACCCATTCTAGCACATCAAACTTGTGTGCATTATAGTATTCAAAGATAGGGTTATCAATCAAGTGCGCAAACTCATCCTTGAATGTGTAGTCTGGTTTCATCATAGATCCCATATGAGTGACTATGCTAATATCTCCTATTGTTTCCTTCTTACAGTAAATGTATGTGCAGATATCTTCCATGTGCACAACTCCAAGTGGGGTTTTGGAGAACACTCGTTCAACATCATCTAGAATTGACTTGAGTGGATTCTTCTTAAAAACAAATCTCTTCCTCTCAGCAATGTCAAAAATAACTGGGGTTACCATACTTGGAACTTGATTAAGTAGGGTTTCACAAAATTTTGAAATGGCGCGACTGTTATGATTTTGTTTCAACTTCTTATCCATTTTCTTAACTACCAAATCTATTATAATTTCATGCTTTGATGCTCAGTGCTCCAGTGCTCTCCAAATTCTATGATCTCGAATGCAAGTGTGAAGAAGATTGAACATTTACATTATTTTAAAAAAGCTACTGCATTTAATGTTTGCAACCGTATGCAAATTACTCAGAGAATTTGCAACTTTGATCATGATGCATTTGAGACAATGCGTGCATGCATACTTCAATATCATGTGCTCATAACCATGAATCCATAGGCGCATACTCAGAGGTGAGTATACCAGCCACATAGGGGTCCCAAGCTAGAATAGCTCCCCCTAAGACCAAGAAGGTCTATTCAAGTAGACGTAGAGGGTGCGTCCACTGTGGATACATCAACTACTTTGTCAACATCATTTTCCTTCCTTACTTCAACCCAAATTTTTCTTGAATCTTGTTTTGCTTGAACAAACTTGACTTCTCCTTCTTCTTCAAATAGTGATTTCTTAGGATCCTCTTGCTTTTGAGTTCTGGATCTACAAAACCTTGAGATGTGTCTATCCTTTCCACATGTGTGACAAATGATAGGAGGTCTGATGTTCTTGTTCATCATGTTGTATTGCTTTGTTGTGTGTCCATTGTAGTTACATATCTGACATGTCGTGTTCTAAAAATTTCTTTGTGGTTGATTTCTATGATTGTTTTGATTCATTCTTCTTTGATTCTGCTGTGACTAATTTCTTTGATTTGTTCTGCAATGTATAGCCCTGTGACCAAACTTATTATAGGAGTAACAATAACCATTGAAAGGTCTTACCTATTTTCAATCTCTTGCCAAATGACCATGTTTGTTACATGCATAACAAGTTCTGTTAACTTGCTTGATTTTGCCTTTAGGTGGATCTATTTTAATCTTTGAAACATTTTCAACTTTCTTTGCTTCTGAATATGCTTCATGAGCTTTCTTTCCTTCTTGCAATGAATTGATTTCAATTTTTGCTACACTATATCCAAGACCAGTAGTGTCACCTTTTTTCTTTTGTGCATTAAGCTGAGATTGAAGTGAATAAGAACTTGTGTGGAGTTTATCAATCTTATCCTTTGCTTCTATTAATTTAGATTCCATCTTCTTGTTTATGTTCTCTAATTTCAAGACTTTCATGTTTGCTTTCAAGAGTTCATCTTCTATTTGTTTGCTTTCTTTGATATTTTCTTCAATAGAAATTTGACTGTCTGTTACCTATTCATCCAGATTTTCAATTTTATCTTTCAGAGACATTCTCTTCATTGAGTTTTTTGACTATTTTCCTTAAATCACTTGTAGAACAATCTTTCAAATCTTTTCTCAATTTCTTGATAAGCATTTGTGGGCCATCAAATTTTAGTCTAAGTTCTTCATTTTCTTTTTCAGATCTGTCAAGATCTTCAAGAGCTGCTTCAAGATTCTTTTTCAAATGTTTTGCTTCTATTGAGTCCATGATCTCCTCAAGTGGTTAAACTTTCTTTCAGAGGACCAGAGCTCTGATACCAATTGTTAGAAACACTGAGAGGGGGGGTGAATCAGTGTTTTTCTATTTATTACTTTTCAGCAACTTAAGCATAAATCAAACATACATTTAATGAAGCTTAACATAAGAACTCATAACACATGATATGATTATGGGGAAACCTTGATCAGAGGAAAACCTTGGTGGGAATTAGTACCCACAAATATTGTACTAGTATAGTGAACCTGTTAAAGTTCCTTTTTCCTATTAGAAGTTGTCTTTACAATGCAAGTACAATGACCTTGTTAAAGGTTTGACCTTGTTAGGAGTCTTTTACAAAACCCTGTTAAAGGTATATGGCTCACTTCCTAGGCTCACTTCCCAATAAGATGAAGGCTACAACCTTCTGATAGTTGATATACACTATATCAAAAGTAAACTGTTGTGATGACATTGTTATATGATCAGTTTTGTGTATGTGTGAATGCTCTTACTCTCTTAAAGAGCTTTATCTCATAATAACTTCATCATACTGATATCCTATATCTTTTTCATACATCTTATTCGACACCCGTAACATAACTTTATATTACATACTTATATGTTCATACCCAAATAGACGCGACCCAAAACAAGACTTATGGTCGGCCCTAAAACATAATACACAACACTTCCGAGCAAGTTGACTTAAGCGTGTTTACAACAATACTAATTACATCATTCCAAACATATAATCAAAGGTGCTTGGCCATTACATAACAAAATAATTCACGCTGATCAAAACACTAGTCGGCTTCTATGATCTGTCTTCTAGACTGCTAGTGTACTGATCTATCTTTAACTTCTCTGTACTATCATTCTATACCATGCGTGTCTAGATTTATTATGTAGACATCACATAGAACATATATCTAAATGTGTATACTCTGATTGGATGTCTAACACATGCGCTGATGTGTTAATCTTTGTATATCTATGTCTGTCCTATTTTTCATACTTAGTCATTTTGGCTTTTATGACAGAAACTTAATATGACTTTGTTGCCATAATGACAACACAAAAATAGTCATATGTCCTCTAGGAGTGAACTTGCCAACAATTTTTGAGGTAGGTATAGATACCAATGGAACACTCATAGGAATAGATGAAATTGTGAGAGATGTAGTCATCAAAGGAGGAGTATAAGTAGGAATGCAAGGTAAAGGAATAGAAGATGGCCCCTCACTAATGATAGGAGAAGTAAATCCTAAATCTTGAGCCTCTTGAACTAAAGGTTTAACATTCGAATGCACAAGATGAGTGATACCATGCAAGAAATTAATACCTTGATCACTATCATGAAGGACTTTCTTAAGAGCCTCTATAGCTTGGATGGAATCTTGATTATGGTTTTCTTGAATAAGCCAATTTCCCATTTTATCAAGTTCGGTTGAAAGTTTTTGCACTTGTTCAGGGGGAACTCTTAAAGCCTCTTTCTCGTCATGAGATGAGTGAGAAGAGTTATGCTCCATAAAAGGATTGGAATCATGATTATTTAAGTTGTCATCCAGGATCCTATAGAAAGGAGAGGAAGATTTGGGATCAAAGAAACCCATGAGTCTACGACTTCTTCTAACCGGGATACTATAAGTAGGACTAGTAGTGGTAAAGCTCATACACCAATGCAATGCAAATGAACTAATTTAGAAAACAAAGAGTTTGATTTTAGTTTTTGAAAGGGAAATGCAAGAACATAAAATGAAGCTAATCTAATATGCATGCAAGATCTAACATAAAAGATGTAAATCTAACACCTGTTAGCTCTTTTTCTTGCAAAACTTATCTAATGATGACAGTATACCTGGTATACTCAGTTGCAACCTCTTTTAGGGAAGAGAAAGGCTAATTTCTAAGGATTGGATAATATCCTTCTTCGTTTTTGAGCTCCACAGACTCAGGCAGGTTTTACCTTTTAAAGATTACTGATATCTCAATCTATATATTTGGTGGATTGTTTCATTCACTGGGTATGAATCAAAAACCTCACTGTAACAACTTATAAAAAAATTTAGAGATTGCAATGACTAACTTAAAATAGAGTACTATAAGCCAGGCTATGGTTTTGAGAACATAGACCAATGAGACAAGGATTTGCATCCTTCTTCCTTTTGATTTTAGGAGGGATAACCTAGTGATTCACTCTCTAAAGAATCAACAAAGTGGACATTGTCCTGCTGACATAAGTCGTTGATGAGTTCAGCTCATATATTTTAGTGACAAGTATGTTTAGAATAATTTGAATGTTTTAAAAACTTAGATGATGATAGATTATCAAACCCAGGTCTAGATCAGTGCTTATCCTTTGGGTTATAGAGTCAAAAGCTTGAAGTTTCACATAAACAAAACACTATAAGATGCCTTACAACCTACATGCAATTAGGATAAGATACCTTACAAATTATCTGATTACCTCTAAAATACTGTATCAAATCCTTAAATACTGATATGCTTCCTGAAACTACTCACAAAACTTAGTTCTTTACATGAAATAAACTTGCAAGTAATTAGATAGTCACCTTGTAACCAAAATGCTTCAGACTGCCTTACAATCTTAAACATTAAAAAGCATACACAGGAAATAAAGAGACAACAATAAAGAAGAGTAAAACTGCACCGTATTTTATTGATGTAATCCTTCTTTCATACATAAGAAAAAATATTTGAAGCTTGAAAGAACATAGGCATAGATTTAGAAAGACTGATTCTTTTACATTATATTTCATCCTCCCCTAAAAAATACAACTCTCTTCTATATATATAGGTCTTCAACCATCTTGGAATCCCTTTCAAAAGGATGCTACAAGCTTCAGATGGTCTCAAAAAACCTAACCCTAAAACTACAGAAGAGACAAAAAGAAAAGAGAGAGAAGAAGCGGTGGAATGACCAAGTCAAAAAGATAAAAATAGATATTCTTTGTTCTTCTCCTGATCTAGCGACTTGATTCTGATAGTATACATAGTAGATGGCAGCAGTTATGTCGAGTCTGGATGACCGTGCTTTTAGATTTACCTACATTCTCCTTTTGCAATAATTGTCCTCTTTATCTTCAATGGTGAGGTACCAAGTAGCCATCCTTACTCATCGTCCAAAATTTCTTCTTCTACTGCTGGCTTCTTTTTCTCTATCTTTTTCCAATGCACTAGTCTCTTCCACCAATAAGCTACACCTTTCAGACAATTTTTTAGTTTTGTCTTCATTCAAGTGAGCCCAATGTGTCATGATTTGGGATATCTCCAATTCCCCTGTATTTTGCATCGTCCATACCATTTGATTGCCCACCATATTCTCTTGAATATTCACCACTTCAGGCTTTTGATCTTTTTGGTACAGGCTCCACATTGCAAAGGCTTGAGACATTGGGCTATACCCAAATCCTTTTATCACATCGCCTATCTAAACTTCACTAGCCATCTTGAGATCTGAATGTTTCCTTATTTGATCAATTATAAAGGCATATGCTAAATCCCAACCCTTAGCCAATAGTATTCCACTTCCTAGTACTAGTTTCCTGGCATCCCCTGGTGAAATATCCTCAATTTTAGGATCATAATTTTGCAAAGCCATCAATGCCTCATTAGTTATGGTCTCTTTATCATCAACTGTTAGTTCTTCTCTTATTTGTTATTTCGTATACCATCTTAGGAAGTCTTTAAAATCCTCCGTTTTCACAAAATTATCATCATTCAAATATTCTTGTTGATGAATCACTCTCTCATCAATACAGGCCTTAAGGGGCATTTCAACCTCATCATCTAAATCAGGCTGATATTTCTTAACTTGCCTAATTTCTTTCCTTAGGTTATGATCATATAACCTATTGGCAAGTACTAAGGCCTTAGCCTTATCTTTCTTCTCATTCTTCCCTTCAGTTGAAGGCTGACCTATCTCTAATTTTTGCCTCTTTGCAGCAGGTTCTTCTATATCATCTAGTTGGGTGACTACTGTCAAATCCACAATGTGGCCCTCTACTCCCTGCAACTGTGGTATTTTAGCAATATCTTGTTGTGGTGGAGCATACCTAGTAGGACGTGCATAATCACTGTCACTACTACTATTGTAGTCAGACTCTGAATAATCAGGTGTCTAAGCACCTTTCTTGTCAAGAACCATATCAAGTTGTTCTATAAACACATAATAGTTGTCTATCATGGCTTTAATCATGTCAAAATATGGGAGGTCAAGGTAAAAACCTCCAAAAGCCAACCCATTTCTCTTTATTTGCCTCTCAAGTTTTAACAGCTCCTGAATCCTCAATCTTCTTGTATGAATATCATCTTCATCTAAGATATTCCTTCTTGCATCTTCCTCTATGCATTCACAATGGACATTAGTATTAGGGATTGTAGGAGTATACAATCTTCTTACCCCTGCCATAAAACCTTATGGGTCAATGTATCTATAAGGGGTTGCCCCCATTCTATATCCTTCCAACCATTGACCCACTGCATCAATAGCACCCTTGCCAATTGTGAAGTTAAAAATCTTAAACTGCCTAGGGGTCAAAGTCCCCTTCTTATGTGGCGCAAAATGCTCATTGTATATCAATAATAGCTGCCATATAAATTCTATTACTGCCACTCTTGCTGGTACATAATATGGTAATAGATGAGGTGGATGAATACACCCATATACCCTGATGACTATGTAATTTTCTTCCAAAATGAAATCACCCCAATTATGCTTTCCACCCCAGCTATCTGTATATTCACACGGCCTAAGCAGTTGTATAACTTTAAGTGGGATTCTTGTTCTGCTGGTCCCCAAACTCTGTACTATTGGATACACAATCCAATTCTGAAAAGCACAATAATCACAATCCCTAGAAGTGTAATTCTAAACTCTCACCCAAAATTGGATAGGATTTGGTCCTGCTGGGTAGAATCTCTGAGGGACTACATTATTAACATCTATGATAACAAAATTGAAATACAAAAGGAGATGCATAAGAATGGAGTAATGTAAAAACTTGGGCTCCTTCTCCTTTGGGTTTTTTAATTTCTTCTGTGTTGCAATGAAACTCTCATGCATTTCATCTATGATATGCTGAATATAATCATAACTAGTATTGGAGTGGACCTCTTGTAGGTCCAACACCATCATCAAAAATCCCCGCATCAATCTTCTCTGCGTCACCAGCTATCCCTAGCACTCTGCACAGGGCATAGGCAACATACTTGATATAGAAGTGTAGATCCTTATATTAAAATGGGCTGGTCCCGGACATAGGATCTAAATACTTTCTCACTTCTTTTAGCATATGTTTCAGCAACTAGCTCCTAGCAATCCCAGGCTTCAAAGTATATCTCTGTTGCTGCTTCGTCATGTCAATTCTGGTAGACATGGTGCTGTATAAGCCAAAGGATTGCATGAATGAATTTATGTTCAATATTAATAAGGTAGTGCCATCATCCCTCCTGATGGTCTTAGACAAAACAGCATAATGATTGGCCAGGTCCAAGAACAAGTCTACATCTACGAAGACATCAGGAATAATTAACCTGGCTAAACCATAGGTCCAAGGGTTTGACATTGGGATGGCCTTGTTAGAATTCTTATAAAAATAATTAAAAAGAGAAAAACCTGTTGTTCTTGGAGTGACAGCATCTTGAATATCTCAATAGTCATCAATGAGCACATTTTCATTAACCTTTTTATTTTGAGTCAAACTAGGAAGGAGACAGAGAAATTCATCTGAATAATTAACCTTTCCTTTAGCCTCGTCTTCCACCCTCTCACTTTCGCCGCTGGTCGAGGCTACACTCACCACCATGCTCATGTTTTCAGTTCTTGAATCTCCTCTTCTTTACCGATATTGAAACAAATCTATCACTGAGGCTCACAGACTGCCTTGTGCACAGTTCTCTGCAAATAATGAACTCTCAAACCACAAAAAACTCTACAAATTTTTCAATTTTACTCCATTTGGAAACTAAACTCTTTAAGTTTAGAAACTCTGAAAGCAAGGTGAATGCAAATGAACAAGCCATCAACTCCTTATAGTAACCATTCAAAGTACATAGTTCATGATTCTCAGAACATCAATTCTATTTTTAATTCCACATACTGTGAACATAATTGAAAACCTAGCCGTAGTTTCCTGAGTGTGACAGGAAAATCAAATTTATAAAATTGAATCCTTGGCAAAACCTTATAAAATTCAAATGAGCTGACATGTCACCCTAGGATTGGCCCTCTATCATACATCTCAGCTACCCTTTTTTTGCACAGTAATCAAAATCTGAAAATCTGATTGGTCGACAAATGATTCACACTGACATATTTAATACTGCATTAAGCGACCACGCGACTGTACTTATTTTCTCTATTTTTGACCCCAATCCTTAACCTATGATTTATCCGGAGACATGGCAACTATACAACTTCCTTACCTTTACTAACCAGAGTCAACATTTAGCGATCATGCGACACAAGGAAATCAAAGTTGCGAATGGTTATCACTAACCCACATTCTTTTATGAGACTATGCGACTAACTATTAGTGTTAACCTCTGCAGTTATTTCTTAGTTGCCAAATGTTATCTTTCTTCTACCAAACTGCATGACTGCCCTTAGTTGGCTGATGACTGAATGCAGATGCTGAATGACAAAAACTTCATGAGACATTGTGACAAAGCATCCTGCCCCTTTAATTTATCTTGCGACCACGCGACAACCCTTAGCCACTAAGTCGCGAGGACCTTTCCCCTTAAGCTCTTTTGTTCTCAGACTTGGTGACTACCATAGGATCTTTTAATGATTTTATCTGACGGTTGTCGCTTAATCACCAAGTAACTTATCATACCTTTAAAATATTTTGAGACCCTGCGACTAATAGAAACCCCTAATTAGTCTCATAGTCGTTGAATAAACTTATACCTTTAAGCGATCACGCTGGAGTCCATTTACCTCCTGACACATGTCTCATTTTGATTTGAAAGCTGAGTTATCTGGTGACAACCCGACTGTGCTTTATTTCGTACCACTAAAAGTTAGTCGCATAGTCTTAGAAGTTTTAACTTAACCTGCATCTTTTCTAGAGACTGCACGACTAAAGCCTTTGTGTCACAGTTTACATCAGACTCATTTAGCAATTATGCGACAAAAAGGGAATCACAGTGTCTCTTAATAAACCCTTGACCGCTGAAAACTCCTTGCGACCTCCTGACTCATCTGTGGGCCCCTTAATATATTACTATTATATATCAATGATTCCGTGATTACACATCACAAAGTAAATCACGAAGTCTGAGAAAGAAAAGGCAATATTCTTATGTTTGCATGAGACAACGCGACAAAAGCTAATCGCAAAATTGGGGATAAAAAGGAATATGCTGTCTTCAGTTATGCGACTAAGCAATTAGAAAAGAACTCATGACTTAAGTGAGGCAAAAAGGTAACTGAGAAACATAAGCGAACAACGCCTTAGGGTTTTTCTTCAAATTAAACATTAAAAAGGAGCTAGGGTTTCAAGACTTTTGAATATTTTCACAGGTTTAAGCTTGAAAACTTGAAAACTTGGAGAGGGAAGACCACAAAACCACGGGAAAGAAACCAAAACCTAGAATACAACCAATAGTGGCTCTGATGAGGATTGGCTAAACAAGGTTTATGACAAAGAACCACAGAATCTCTGGTTGCAAACTGCCACAAAATAGAACTGAACACCAAAGGCAGGAGAGAAATATTTACAGAACTTACAAACAGGGGAAAGACTAAATAGAAAAATACATATCTACTTGTGCAATGCAACGATTTTCATCTGAAGAAAGGTTTCAAAAATTTCCCATGCACAGGCAACTCAAAACCTTCTCCCTCCATATCTTTCAACAAATATGAGTCTTTACCAAACTATTTTGAGATTATATAAGGCCCTAACCATAAAGACTCAAATTTCTTATGCTTACCTCTGTCTTCTGCCCTTGCATTCCATTGGAGAACTAAGTCACCAGCCTAAAACTTTTTGTTAGTAGCCCTCTTGTCAAACAAATATTTCATTTTCTGCTGTAACCCTATGTTCTCCCTCTAACTATCTCTTCTAATTTCATCCAATTCTATCAACTGTATCATTCTATCTTGCATTAGATCAGAGATATCTAAGTGTTCTTCTTGTATAAACTGGTAAACAGGTAATAAATTATTTATTGGCAGTCTTGCTGGTAAACCATATACCAATTCGAAAGGGGATTTACTAGTTGCCTTCTTGGTTGTGATTCTATTAGCCCAAAGGGCTAACCTCAACTTTGTGTGCCATATTTTCTTATTTTGTTCCAGAGTCCTTTTTAGTATCTTCAATATGCTTTTGTTGCTAGACTCAGCTTGTCCATTAGCTTGTGGGTGATATGGGGATGAGTATGATATTGTAATCCCATACCTTTCATAGAAGCTTTTCATTTCTTCTGATCTAAAACTCATAGCATTATCCATCACTAATTTACTAGGCACACCAAACCTGGTTAAAATATTATCCATGAGAAAATCAGTAACCACCTTGCTTGTTGCTCTCCTGGTAGGGATAGCCTCAATCCATTTAGTAAAGTAATCAATGGCCACCAGTATCCAGCTATGTCCTGCACTAGATTTCTCTTGAAATTCACCAATAAAATCAATCCCCCACATAGCAAAAGGAGCCTTAGTACTCACTGGATTTAGCAACAGAGCACCTGCAAATTTTAATTTGCTGGAAAACCTCTGACATGGTTGACATTTTCTGACATGAATATATTTGTCTTTGAACAAGGTAGGCCAATAATATCCTAACCTCAAAATCTTATGGGCGGTGGTCCTAGCAGAAAAATGACCTCCACATTCCCCTTCATGCATCTCAGCCAAAACCCTCTCAGACTGGAAATTGTCAAGGCACAACAATAATATACCATTCTTATCTCTCCAAAACAAATCTCCTTGGATCAAGATATACCTTTGAGTTTGTAACTTCAAACTTCTCTTTTGATTTTCAGATAAATGACAGGGCACCTAGCATTTTTTAGAAAGAAAACAATATCAGCATAATATGGCTTCCTTTCTATACTAGTAATAGCTTGATCATGTTTCTCTGTCTGGTTTAGGTGCACTAAATCTAGATTTTCTTCTGTCATAAGTTTTGCCAGACCTTGTCCTCTTATTAATTTGGTGATATTTATCTCAAGATTGAACTCTTGTATTCTTGTAATCCATTTACATCTCTTACCAGTAACCTCTGACTGTGTAAGGATATCTTTTACTGCTAAATGAGGAACATAGGCCTGCACCCTAGCACAAACCAAGTAAGGCCTAAAATATTTTACAGCCTTAACCAATGCATAAGCCTACTTTTCCATTATTTCATAGTTAATTTTTGCAGCCTGCAAGGATCTACTGTAAAAAGCTATAGGGTGTTCAAACCCTTGTTCATCCTTTTGAAGTAATATTGCAGCTATAGTATGAAATGAGGCAAATGAAAACAAAGAAAAAGGCCTAGTGTAATTCAGAGATTTCAAAACTGGAGCCTATTGTACTGCCTCTTTAATTATTTCAAATTCTTGCTGAGCTTCCTCATTCCAAACAAACTTAGTATCTTTTTTCAGCAATTTCACAATGGGCTTAACAATTTTTGCAAAATTGACTACAAACCTTCTGACAAAATTTATCTTTCCTAAAAAGGAATGAACACTTTTTAAATTTCTTGGAGCAATTACTCTTTGAATTTCTTCCACTCTCTCAGGGTCTATCCTTATCCCGTCTTTGGACACTATATGTCCCAGCAACTTCCCCTCTTTGACCGAAAAATGACACTTCTTAGGGTTCAATGAAACACCATATTCCAAAGCTTTGTTAAAATTTTTACCCAGGTGGTCACAATGATCAGAAGCCCTTTTGGAATATGCAATCAAGTCATCCTGATAAATGACCATGAATAGGTCTATAAAATCTTTGAAAGCAACATCCATGGCCCTTTGAAAAGTTGCTCCTACATTTATTAATCTGAAAGGCATCCTGATATACACATATGTCCCCCAAGGAGTAGTAAATGCAATTTTATACTGCTCTATTTCTTTAACTAAAACCTGGTTGTAACCTGAAAAACCATCCATCATGGACAATAATTCACAACCAGTAACCTTATGCAACATTGCTTCCATATTTGGCAGTGAATAGTTATC
>MU226969.1:109783-126378 GCA_018584345.1 Thuja plicata | reverse complement strand
TCCATACCATTTGATTTCCCACCATATTCTCTTGAATATTCACCACTTGAGGCTTTTGATCTTTTGGGCACAGGCTCCACATTGCAAAGGCTTGAGACTTTGGGCTATACCCAAATCCTTTTATCACATCGCCTATATGAAATTCAGTAGCCATCTTGAGATCTAGCTGTTTCCTTATTTGATCAATTATAAAGGTAGATGATAAATCCCAACGCTCAGCCAATAGTATTCCACTTCCTAGTACTAGTTTCCTGGCATCCTCTAGTGAAATATCCTCACTTTAAGGATCATAATTTTGCAAAGCCATCAATGCCTCATTAGTTATGGTCTCTTTATCATCAACTATTAGTTCTACTCTTATTTGTTCTTTCTTATACCATCTTAGGAAGTCTTTAAACTCTGTTTTCACAAAATTATTATCATTCAAAAATTCTTGTTGATGAATCAATCTCTCATCAATACAGGTCTTAAGGGGCATTTCAACCTCATCATCTAAATCAGGCTGCTATTTCTTACCTTGCCTAATTGCTTTCCTTAGGTTATGATCATATAACCTATTGCCAGGTACTAAGGCCTTAGCCTAATCTTTCTTCTTATTCTTCCCTTCAGTTGAAGGCTGACCTATCTCTAATTTCTGCCTCTTTGCAGCAGGTTCTTCTATATCATCTGGTTGGGTGACTACTGTCAAATCAACAATGTGGCCCTCTGCTCCCTGCAATTGTGGTATTTTAGCAATATCTTGTTGTGGTGGAGCATACCTAGTAGGACGTGCATAATCACTATCACTACTACTGTTGTATTCAGACTCTGAATAATCAGGTGTCTAAGCACCTTTCTTGTCAAGAACCATATCAAGTTGTTCTATAAGCACATAATAGTTGTTTATCATGGCTTTAATCCTGTGAAAATATGGGAGGTCAGGGTAAAAACCTCCAAAAGCCAACCCATTTCTTTTTATTTGCCTCTCAAGTTTTAACAGCTCTTGAATCCTCAGTCTTCTTGTATGAATATCATCTTCATCTAAGATATTCCTTGTTGCATCTTCCTCTATGCATTCACAATGGAAATTAGTATTAGGGATTGTAGGAGTATACAATCTTCTTACCCCTAACATAAAACCTTATGGGTCAATGTATCTATAAGGGGCTGCCCCTATTCTGTATCCTTCCAACCATTGACCCACTGCATCAATAGCACCCTTGCCAATTGTGAAGTTAAAAATCTTAAACTGCCTAGGGGTCAAATTTCCCTTCTTATGTGGTGCAAAATGCTCATTGTCTGTCAACAACAGCTGCCATATAAATTCCATTGCTACCACTCTTGCTAGTACATAATATGGTAATAGATGAGGTGGATGAATACACCCATATACCTTGATGACTGTGTAATTTTCTTCCAAAAAGAAATCACCCCAATTATGCTTTCCACCCTAGCTATCTGTATATTCACACGGCCTAAGTAGTTGTATAACTTTTAGTGGGATTCTTGTTCTACTCTTCCCCAAACTCTATACTATTGGATACACAATCCAATTCTGAAAAGCACAATAATCACAATCCCTAGAAGTGTAATTCCAAACTCTCACCCAAAACTGAATAGGATTTGGTCCTGCTTGGTAGAATCACTGAGGGACTAGATTATTAACATCCATGATAACAAAATTGAAATGCAAAAGGAGATGCATAAGAATGGAGTAATGTAAACATGGGCTCCTTCTCCTTTGGGTTTTTTAATTTCTTCTGTGTTGCAATGAAACCCTCATGCATTTCATCTATGATATGTTGAATATAATCATAACTAGTATTGGAGTGGACCTCTTGTAGGTCCAACACCATCATCAAAATCCCTACATTAATCTTCTCTGTGTCACCATCTATCCCTAGCACTCTGCACAGGGCATAGGAAACATACTTGATATAGAAGTGTAGATTCTTATAATAATATGGGCTGGTCCCAGACATAGGATCTAAATACTTTCTCACTTCTTTTAGCATATGTTTCAGCAACTGGCTCCTAGCAATCCCAGGCTTCAGAGTATATCTCTATTGCTACTTCGTCATGTCAATTCTGGTAGACATGGTGTTGTATAAACTGAAGGCTTGCATGAATGAATTTCTGTTCAATATTAATAAGGCAGTGCCATCATCCCTCCTGATGGTCTTAGACAAAACGTCATAATGATTGGCCAGGTCGAAGAACAAGTCTACATCTACGAAGACATCAGGAACAATTAACCTGGCTAAACCACAGGTCCAAGGGTTTGACACTGTGATGGCCTTATCAAAATTCTTATAAAAATAATTAAAAAGAGAAAAACCTGTTGTTCCTAGAGTGACAGCATCTCGAATATCTCGATAGTCATCAATGAGCACATTTGCATTAACCTTTTTATTTTGAGTCAAACCAAGAAGGAGATGGAGAAATTCATCTGAATAATTAACCTTTCCTTTAGCCTCATCTTCCACCCTCTCACTTTCGCCGCTGGTCGAGGCTACACTCACCACTCTACTCATGTTTCCAAATCTATCACTGAGGCTCATAGACTACCTTGTGCACAATTCTCTGGAAACAATGAACTCTTAAACCATAGAAAACTCTGCAAATCTTTGAATTTTACTCTGTTTGGCAACTGAACTCTTTAAGTTTAGAAACTCTGAAAGTGAGGTGAATGCAAATGAACAAGCCATCAACTCCTTATAGTAACCGTTCAAAGTACATAGCTCATGATTCTCAGAACATCAATTCTATTTCCAATTCCACATACTATGAACATAATTGAAAACCTAGCCGTATTTTCCTGAGTGTGACAGGAAAATCAAATTTATAAAACTGAATCCTCAGCAAAACCTTATAAAATTCAAATGAGCTGACATGTCACCCTAGGATTGGCCCTCTGTCATACATCTCAGCTACCCTTTTTCTGCATAGTAATCAAAATCTAAAAATCTGATTGGCCAACAAATGATTCACACTGACATATTTAATACTTGCACCCTTTTACAGAATTTAGCATTAAGCGACCACGCGACTGCACTTATTTTCTTTGTCGCTGACCCCAATCCTTAACCTGTGACTTATCCAAAGACATGGTGACTATACAACTTCCTTACCTTTACTAACCAGAGTCAACATTTGGCGATCACGTGACACAAAGAAATCAAAGTTGCGAATGGTTATCACTAACCCACGTTCTTTTATGAGACTATGTGACTAACTGTTAGTGTTAACCTCTACAGTTATTTCTTTGTCACCAAATGTTATCTTTCTTCTGCCAGACTGCGCAACTGCGCTTAGTCGGCTGATCGCTAGATGCAGATGCTGAATGCCAAAAACTTCATGAGACATCATGACAAAGCATCCTGCCCCTTTAATTTATCTTGCGACCACATGACAACCCTTAGTCACTGAGTCACAAGGACCTTTCCCCTTAAGCTCTTTTATTCTCAGACTTGGCGACTATCGTAGGATCTTTTAATGATTTTATCTGACGGCTGTCGCTTAAACTCCAAGTAACTTATCATACCTTTAAAATATTTCGAGACCCTATGACTAACAGATACCCCTAATTAGTCTCATAGTCGTTGAATAAACTTATACCTTTAAGCGATCACGCTGGAGTCCATTTACCTCTTGACACATGTCTCATTTTGATTTGAAAGCTGAGTTATCTGGCGACAACCCAACTATGCTTTATTCCATACCACTAAAAGTTAGTCGCATAGTCTCAGAATTTTTAACTTAACCTGCATCTTTTCTAGAGACTACGCGACTAAAGCCTTTGTGTCACAATTTACATCAGACTCATTTCGCGATTACATGACAAAAAGGCAATCACAGTGTCTCTTAATAAACCCTTGACCACTGAAAACTCCTTGTGACCTCCTGACTCATCTGTGGGCCCCTTAATATATTACTGTTCTGTATCAATGATTTCGCGATTACGTGACACAAAGTAAATCGCGAAGTCTGGGAAAGAAAAGGGAATATTCTTATGTTTGCATGAGACAATGCGATAAAAGCTAATCGCAAAATCAGGGATAAAAAGGAATATGCTGTCTTTAGTTATGCGACTAAGCAATTAGAAAAGAACTCATGACTTAAGTGAGGCAAAAAGGTAACTGAGAAACATAAGCGAACAACGCCTTAGGGTTTTTCTTCAAATTGAACATTGAAAAAGAGCTAGGGTTTCAAGCCTTTTGAATATTTTCACAGGTTTAGGCTTGAAAACTTGAAAACTTGGAGAGGGAAGACCACAAAACCACGGGAAAGAAACCAAAACCTGGAATACAACCAACAACACCAAAAAGAAAGAGTTGTCTATTGCGGGTTCACCAAAATGTAAGGAAGAAAAATGTTGTGTTTATGAAATGTGGATTCATTTAACATAAAATACCTTACATTTAAATAAGATTATCTCCTTCTATCCTTAGATATGCAAATTAAATATCCAAGTTGATTAACCCAAAAGGAAGGATCAATGCATAAATGAATCAATCATTTGGAAACAGGAATAAGGCAGGAAGATCTTAAGTACCCAGTTTGATTTGTTAATTTGAATGTTTTTTAGATTTAGATAGATTGATAACCTTAATTGAATTGAATGTGAGAAATGCACTAACCTTGAAATATTACAGATTTGAAGAATGTTGTTTTCTAAAGTCTGTGTTGATTTTCTAGAAAATCTGAGACCAGATCTGGAATAGAAACACAGAGATAGACAAAACCCAAAAAAAAATTTCTCTTCTGAGACAATTCCAATTTGTACCCTCAAGTCAATGTCACCATTGGCCATAATTTCCGATTGTGCCCTAGGGCAGAATGACCTAAAAAGTCTCAAACTAAAATTGTATTTTCGGATCCCGGAAGTTTGCCAAAAAGGGTATCCAAATCTCCATCCCAATCTATTGTTCCAAACCTGTACCTACAAGAAAAATAGTTTGTTTGTTGGGGGGAGGGGTTCTCCTTGGTCAAACCCTGATTTTGGAATTAACCTCAAATATATAATTGAAATTGCAGAAATAAACAAAGTAAATGAAACAATTCACCTTGCTCATGTAAAATTTCTTGTGGAGGATTTGAATCCTTGAATCCACAAGTATGGATGCACCAAATGGATGTAGAATGTAGAATGTAGAATGTAGAATGTAGAATGTAGAATGTAGGATGTCTTCAATCAATTTATTGTGGATATTCAACACCAATATTGAATGGGTTCTTTAATTGGAAGAGGCTTGGAGGAATGTGGATGGAGAAATCTTCAACAAGAGGAATCCATGGAGCTTGAATCCTTCAATGGCTACCAATGGATCTCCTTGATGAAAATGGATGTTTGAGAAGTGCTTGAGAATGGATGAATAATTCAATGGCTACTTTGGCTTGCTTAAAATCTTTCTTCTTCACCTTTGGATCTCACTCTTTAAATATTTGAAATTTCTTGTAATTATGCTTGATGATCATAGTTCATGGTTAGCAATTCTTAGAGAAAATGAGAGGAGAAATCTTTCTTTTATATAAAATTAGGGCACAATCTTCTAGAGAGGTTGAAATAGGAGAATTAAATTCTAATTGTATCCATGCCCCTAGAAGAGGACCTATGATAAATATAATTTAGGATTTGTTGTCCCAAAGTCTGAAATAGCTGACCCGGAAGCGGGAATTAACTTTTTTCAAAGACCGACATCGAGAAACCCTGAGATTCTGAAATTTGAATCCCTATCTTGGAAAAATTCTATTGTGACATAGGTCAAGGTAGAGGTTGACCTTGACCCAAAAAGGTTGACCTTGACCTCGAGGTCAAAGTCCCAGTTTCTCAATCTTGGGTGCCAGAAATAGGTTGGAAAAAGTGGAAATAGGGCAAAACAGGGGGATAAAGCCAGATCAAAGTCAGGAACCCATTCAAGGTGCTTGACATGACCCAAACCATTTACTTGGAAGACTAAACCAGTCTACCATGGAAGTGCTTCCATTTTCCGACTATACACATCCATAGATTTAAAATTAATATACCTGAGATCCTTCATTTGATCTTGAAGTTGAATCTTTCTTGATTCATTTAGACTATCAATTGTGTTTTTCAAAATATCCCATTCTGCATGTGTTGTAGTACAATTAGAAATCAAAACATATAATCCAGGACTTAAAGAAATTCCAATTAGGCCAAGTGCGTCCTCATTTTTAGTATTTCAAGCGTCTATGTCAGCTTGAGGAGCAGTGGTGGATGGAACAATTTTAGCACTAGTAGCAACATCTAACATATTTTTAAAATAGAAAATGAATGAAATATGTAATTTTTAAGCATGATAGTTAGTATTGTTTAATTTAATCTCAGGAATAAGAGTATATATAATTGCACAATAATGTAAAAATAATAAAAATAAACTTTATAATTAAATAATAATGAATATAAAACAGACATAAAGGAATGCTAAATAATGATAAAACAAAATTTAACACAATGTTAATAAAGGTTAGAATTGATTAAATAAACGTTTAAAAAAAGTTCATTTTTTCATTAATATAATTTATAAATATCAAAAAAATAAAGTAAAATTTTTATTTTAGTATTGAAATGTTATTAAAAAATGTATTAAAATGAGAAATGGAGTGGCACATGCGGGTTAGGTTCGATGATTAAGGGTTTGTCAAAAATGGCGGTAGCCCAGGGCCTCATTTTGTACACAGGCCTAGATACCCAACTTTTGATCGGGCCCAGAAGCAAAATGGATGGGAACCTTGTATGAAGATTCATGCCCACACTGACAATACATCCTTTTCAGGGTAGAATCACTCGGGTTACCCAAAGATTTTTATGGGAGTCAAAGGAGCACCCAGGAAGCCTGAAGCCAATAGGAAATGCATGGATCCCATGACCAGAGCAGCAGGCCAAGACGATCACTCAGGACGTACCAACTACAATTGATAATCGGTCAGTAAGTATCAGAATTGAAACTAAAATTTGGAAGGCATCAGTCCAAATGTTGTGAGAAAGGGGAATTTTTATGAAATGGGGTGGAGGTTGGCTGGCTTACCCCAAACTCAGGGCATGGGTGGACAAGGAATGGGGGCCGCATTTTGGGTCCAAAACCCTGCCAAATGGTTTTTTTCTAATCATTATTGGCTTTGTGAGAGAAAAAATGGCTATAATATTTAATGACCCTTTCATGATGAATGGTATTGGCATGTACATTAAATATTGGATCCCAAATTTCAACCCCAAGTAGGCCGTGATTGATATGGAGGTTCCAACTGGAGTATCTGACGTTACAACCAAAAGGGTTGAGGTATTGATCCAAACAAAATTAGGGAATGCCTTAATGACCTGCCCTACAAAACCTGAGATAATGGAAGTCATTAATGCTACACAAAGAATGTTATTTTATGAGGGGGTTAACATTGCAGAACCCATTGGCTTTATTGACTCTTCTGAAGTTCCCCTCAAGGATATTCAGATGTCTCCAGTGAAATTAGAAATGGGGTTCTCTTCAGACGTTGATACAAAACTAGGCAATTTGGAGGATGAATGTGGGCTCCAGGAGGAGCTGGGTATTGTTGAGTAGTGGTCGATCAATCAAACTAATGCAAAATATAGCCAAGCCAAAGTGAGAGGCCACCACTCCAGAGGAAGGAAATCTATTCATAAATTGTTGGAAGATGCCGACAACATGAAGGGCCAATCGAAGCTCAGATCTGGGAGAGATTTGTTCTCTCTTGGACAACAATGAAAATCCTAACATGGAATGTTAGGGGCTGCAATGCCTCTAAAAAAAGGTGACTAATCAAGAGGGGTTTTGATCAGATGCACCCAGACATAGTATGCATTCAGGAGACTAAGCTAGAAGGGGAAGAAGCGGCTAGAACTTTTGGTGTAAGACATAAATGGTTTGGTTTCTTTGTGGATGTTGATGAGGCTTCAGGAGGTCTGGGAATCCTCTAGAATCCAAGGATGGTCAAACTGGTGGCTGAATTTAATTCTACTTCATGGCAAGTGGAAAAAGTAAGCTCTCTGACCTTAAATGTTACTAGGTATCTCATTAATTTATATTTCCATGTTAAAACAAAAGACAAAATCCATGTGTGGGCTGAAATCTTGAATTTCCTTCATAGTAAGGATCAGTCCTTGGTAATCCTGGCTAGCGATTTTAATGCCATGCTCAGCTCTTTAGACAAATGGGGGGGAAGGGGAGGCCCATGCAAAAAGTAGGAATATTTTTAGAGCTTTGTGACTGACAATGGGCTTTTGGAAGTAGAAGTTGGAGGGACTTACACATGGACAAATAGAAGATAGGGCTTTTCAAATATTGTAGAAAATCTTGACCATTTCTTTCTAGCTAGTAATTAGCAAGAAGCACCCCTGATGCATGAAGTTGAAGTTCTTGGACTCTCAGGACTAGACCATTTCCTAGTATCCTTGATCATATAGAAGGATGGAATACATGTTTGATGTCCCTTTAAAACGGAAAAAATGTGGTTCTGAGAACCAGGCTTCCCAGAAATGGTGGCCCATTGGTGGAATGAGGCGCCTGAGGTGGAAGGATATTTGGCTTTCAAATTTTTCAAGATACTACAACAAATCAAAAATCATTTAAAATTTTGGAACCGAGGACATTTAGGAAATATCTTTGCAAAGAAAAAAACTTTGGAAGATCAACTTAGTGCTTTAAATAGAAAAGTGTTGGCTAATGGGATGGATGGGACTGATTTTTTGACAAAGAAATATCTATTGATCAGATATAGTGAAATTTTGCATCGAGAAGAAATTCATTGGAGGCAGAAATCTAGGGAAAATTGGCCGCGAGTAGGGGATCAAAATACTAAATTCTTCCATAGCTCCACCAAAGCTAAAAGGAGTATCAATAGAATTCTTTCAATTAAAGCCATGGATGGATCAGTAACTTTAGATGACAAGGAAATTAATAATACTGCATTAGCTTTTTTCTCTAACCTATGGAACAATGAACATCTAACCAATGATGAATCTCAAGAGGACCTCCTTGAAGTTATAGAGGCTAAAATTAATTGGGAGGATAACATGATGCTCATGGAACTAATCACGGGCTTGAAATTAAAGGTGGTTGTCTTCAACCTCAGGAGTGAAAAGGTTCTGGGTCCAAATGGTTTTCAAGCTTTATTCTATCAATAATTTTGGGATACCCTGAAGGATGAACTTTTGTAGCTGGTTGAGGAGTCATGCAAAAGTCAAGTCATGCTAAAGGATTTTAATAATACACTATTTTCCCTCATTCTGAAGAAAGAAAAATTGGTAGCATTTGATGAATTTCTGCCAATTTTTCTTTGCAACACCATATGTAAAATTATTTCTAAAGTGGCAGCTAACAGACTTAAACTAGTTTTGGAAAAACTAATCTCCCAAGAATAGAGTGGATTCACTCCAAACAAAAGTATAGTATATGGTATAATAGTAGCCCACAAGACTATTCACTCAAAAAAAATGTGCAAACAGCAGAGAATGATGGTAAAACTAGACATCAGAAAAGCTTACGACCGAGTTGACAAAGGGTTTCTCAGTAAAGTTCTTTTAAAATTTGGCGTTTCACTTGACTGGGTCGCATGGATCTCCTGTATGATTTTAGATTATAGAGATTCAATTATAATCAATGGAAGCCCACATGGATTTTTTTCCACTTCAAGAGGACTGAGGCAAGGAGATCCCATTTCTCCTTTTTTATTCATCCTTCTGGTTGAAGTTTTGGGGCATTCTATCACTCGTAAGAGGGAAGCTAGGATTTGGAAAGGCATTGAGATTGCTCGAGGTTTGGATCCTACCTCACATTCTCAATTTGCGGACAACACTTATCTCTTTGGGCAATCCACTATGCAGGAAGCAACGGTCATGAAATTTTTTTTAACAACCTACATCTCTGTGTCGGGACAATGTGTAAACTGGGACAAATCAGAGATCTTCTTTTTCAACACTGAGAATGGATCAAAAAATATCATAGCACAAATTTTTGGAGTCCGCATTGGTAAACTACCATGTAAGTTTCTCAGCACACCTCTTTTATGGATCTTCCAAATTCACCCCTTGGAAAAATTTGATAGACGACTGTATTACAAAATTGGAGGGATGGAAATGCAAGTGGCTAACCATGGCAGGGAGAGTATTGATGTTGAAAATAGTGATATCGATAATGCTAATTTTTTCAGTGGTGTGTTTTAAAATCCCCTCAAAATTAATTAAAACCATTCAACAATAGATGAGGAATTTCCTCTGGAATGGGGCCCAGGATCACGACAAAATCCCTTTGACGAAATGGGACAATCTTTGTGCTCCTAAGGCCAAGGGCGGCATTGGTATGACAAACTAGAAGCTGCTTAATGAAGCTATGGGAGCCAAGTTGATATGGAAAATTTTCAGTGCTCCAGACCAAAGATGGGTCAAAGTATTGCAATAAAAATACCTTGACAGTCAGGATAGAGACAAAACTTTCACAATTGCAAATCCACCCAAAGGCTCGGCATTGTGGAACTTCCTCCTGAGTTGTAGGCATCTAATCACAAATCACTTGACATGGCAAGTGGGGGAGGGGAAAAAACAAACTTCTGGAGTGACTCATGGAATGGCCAAAAAACATTGTAAGCTACATATATTCCACAAAGAATCATCGATGTAACATCTCAAAGCTGGGGTCCCAAGGTGGCGGACTTTATCGACCATCAGGATTTTGAGGAAGGTAAATTTTTCAAATGGAAAGATATTGAAACTTTGGGTTTGGCTTTACTAGATGCATAATTCTTAAAGGAAATCCTCAATAATCGAGTTATTCTATTCACCAATGAAAAAGATAGTCTACAATGGTGTGGGTCCAAAATTGGTAAATACTCAGTGAAGGTTGGATATACTCTACTTGAGGCCAAATTCCAGCTAGTTGAATGAGAGGAAAAGGTATGTTGGCATAAGCATGTTCTCCCCAAAGCCAGAGTATTCATGTGGTTGGCCAGCAATAGAAAAATTCTAAAAGGGGAAAAGTTGAGGCGACTTGGCTTTGCAGGGCCTTTCAGATGTGTCCTGTGTCGGTAGGCAGAGGAAACAATAGATCATATGTTTATGAAATGTGATTTTGTCTATAAATCTTGGAAATTTGTTTTAAAAAAATTAGGATGGCAGGCTCCCATGCCAGAAAATATTTAATAATGGCTTGAATCTTGGAAATGCCCAAAATCTAAATTCCCCTTCGCGTCAATTTGGACAAAAGTGTCGTTTACTACCCTGTGGACTATGTAGAAGGAGAGGAATAGGAATATTTTTGAAGGAGAGGAGGAGGACACAAGAAGGTTCCTATCTAGACTGGAAAAATCCATCTCAAAGCTAGTGTGAAATGTTGTATCCTAGGTGAATATGTCCAAAACTCCATTGGATAATCGGGACCTCAAGATCCAAAAAGAGTGGCCCTTATCAAATTCAGGCTCGCTCAGGGGCTTTGTAGGGATAAACCTATTGCAGGGGATCATACCAAAATTAAGTGGCTTCCACCACCACTGAGATGGATCAAAATCAATTTTTATGGAGCTTCAAAACAGAATCTAGGCCCTTCACGAGTAGGCTATGTGGCAAGATCAGAGCATGGAGATATTGTGGCTTTGGGTGCTTTGTGCTTGATGGATGGAACCAACAACACTATAAAATTCCAAGTGGCACTTGGAGCACCTCGAATGGAAAACACCTTAGGGGTGCAAAAATTGATTTTGGAGGGGGATTCTTTGTTAGTCATGAATGGGATTAAAAAAAAAGGTGAAATGGAAGCATGGTATCTAAACCAATACATTTGAAGTATATGAGTTATACTAAGTAGGATCCCAGAGGTCCAAATTAGCAATGTACGATGGGAAGCCAATAAAATAGAAGATTTAATCTCAAATATAGGAGTAAGGAGGCCATGTAACAAGAATAAAGTATTCATGGAAGACTTTAGTAAACTCAAAACTGGATGGGACTAGATGATGCAATTAGATTTGTGCCTTGGGAATTTAAAACATCAACTTTTATGACAATGGGGGTGTGGGTAATAATCACAAGGAGATCTTGTGTACTTCAAGCTTTTGGCAGGTGAATGAGACCATTTGAATCAATCAAATTGCTTGGAAACAAGGCACCATGGGAAGACAAGTAGCAGTGCTCAATTTTGCATGAAGCTGAATTGATGGAGTGACAGTTTTGGCATCATTCTATAATGAATACTCAGTACTCCCTCCCTCTTTCACACAAGGCCGGGGGTATTTGCAAGATGTCTTCATGAGATCTCATATGAAGATCACTTATTATGACAGTCTTCTTGGGGGATGAAGCTAAGGAACACCTCTCTTTAAACTGAGAAGCTTTGGGAGCATTCTACACCATAGCAAGCAAAAGCCGAGAGAAGGGAGAAATTTGGATTGACAAAGGGAGGCCATGTTCCACATTCAAATTATGGTGGAAGGTACTGGTGGTCATGGAGGTGAACTTCTAGCTTCATTCTCCAAATCAACTCCCCACATTCCGAGATAAGATCACGACACACGGGTTGGGCAATGTCTTTCATTTTGATGACCCTGAGTTTTTGGAGGTGCTGTCAACAATATTTGGGGAAGAGTTAGTCAAATTTGAATGGAGGTCACAGAACAATTTGGACATCTCCTCCCTGTTCCTGGCTCTTGGCCTCATGGTTGGCAACATGAAGACAGAGACTCTCTCCATGGAAAAGCAATGTCTAGAGCCCAAGTGGTCGGTTGGCATGAAAGGTATAGTGGATTGTGTTGTGTTGGGTATGGGGATCAGGATGTCACATGGCCCATGGAGTTCAATTGGAGGTGGCCAAGGAGCAGTTCAACCTTTGGTTGTATGGAGCTCTTCACAGCCCATGGAGGTGCGTCTCACTAACGTGAAGCGAGGCTGGGTTATGATCCATGATTTTTTAAAGAAGGTGGAGGAGTGTCGAGTACAGGGTAAACTGGCCAAAGTAAAGCAGCAAAAGATCACCCCGATGAAATCAATAGCACCAGTCGACAACACTGGAAGGCCTCAACCTTGCCGTCAACTTTAGAAGAAAGAATCAACTTGAGGAGCTGTTGCATCAGGGTCTAGGGCCATTCTAAACTTTTCTCAGGAGGAGGTGCATGGTTGGTTTTGGTAGGAAAGTGGGGATGTGGGGATGTTTTTTGTTTTTTGATGTTGTGTCAAACAAGAAGCTAAACTAGTTATCATTGTAAGCACTCGATGCATTTTGGGACTAGGAAATAGTCTGTTGTGGGTAGCAGTGTTTAGACAGTTTATGGCATCGTAGTTTGTTTAGTGTTTTTTTGCAGTATGGGAAAATAATATAGCATTTGCTAAAATCCTTTTGTAACCTCGACTATATTCAATACAAATTCAAATTTACCAATCCAAAATTTTTTTTATTAAAACTATATAAAATTTACTTAAAACTATTTTTTTTTAAATGTATTTAAATTATTTAAAAACAGTAGTTAAAATTTTTTAAAAATGAGTCAAACTAAAAAACAAAGCATTCAAACCATTTAAAAAAGAATGATTACCTATAGTGAATGTATCTAGAATTGCCAATATGTTGGTCTATGGTGAAAGAATGGAAAAGTTGGTAGAAAAGGAATATGGAAAAGTTGGGTTGGGATTGGAGCAGTTGGAGCGGAGGAAGCTACAAGAAAGAGAAACATTACATATACTCATTATGTGCAGTCAAAGTGCAACTATATTTATCTTTTGAATGAATCCCTATATGCATGTCATTGGAAGATGGAAAATCCACATCCACATTAATCGCTACGTTAAAATGAATGTTTACTAGCTATGGCTCAAAGGTTTGAAAAATGTAGGAATATACTCTCCTTTTATAAAGGAGACCAGTCTTAAATGGTGCACAACAACCTTCCCACAAATGGATGTTGGAATGCCTAGTCCAAATATGGTAGCCTCCTACAAACAGATGTGATGACCATAAGCAATTGGTGTGGGAGCACCTTGACCCTAAGCATTATGATGGGTTGCATAATATGCCTATATTGAAGGCAAAGAGACTTTCCTAAAACCATGTCTAAGAAATGGTTAATAGATAAAATTTGTGTGTAAAAATGGATTACATGACTTTTGTAATAAATAAGCATAGTAAGATTACCATGAGTCACCGAGTAGATAGATGGTTTGTGTAACTATCTAATATTGTCTTTTATTAGACAACATTATGTAAGTATGGGCAAGTGGACAGTTTTGATAACTACTCCCAAGAATCTCGATAAAGAGATCCTAATAGAGAGGGGAGTGGATAGAGAGATTAGTTTTGGGAATAAAGTAAGAAAGGGGAGAAAAACCAAAATGGATCTCTAGCGGCAGCCAGAGAGCCATTCATTTTGTATTTTCAGACAATATGCTTTAATGGAGTTTATAATATGTTTTTCAAAGTCTCCCTCTCTATCGATAATGTCATTTCATTATGCATTGGTTTTTGAGTTAGTTGAAGTGGACTGCTTATGTATCGGCTTTGAGTGTTAATTAGACCATACTGGTTATATGTATCAGTTTACATTGCAGTCTGATATGGAACAATGTAGATGTTCTACTTAGCTTTGTATAGTTTAAAGGTCATTTGTTAATTCTTCGAAGGAAGTGGAAACGGTTTTGAAACGGTTTCCATGAACGGTTATCAAATTTAATGCCCACGAGGAGACCGAGAGTTGGATTCTTGGTGGTAATTGGGAAGAGGCTGAGCAATAAGGATTCACACAGCCATGTGGAAAGAGACCGTCATTGGAGTCTTGTGTTGGCCTCGAATGGGGAGTGGCAAGTTGCTTAAGATCGCGTGGAGCCCGAAGATAGATGTATCTATTCATAGCAACAAAAGAGTGGTATTCCCATGTCGACGGTGAAGTTTATCCTATATTGAAACACATCTTTTTGAATTGGCAAAGGAAGGGTGGTGGACATGCAATTCACATGCATGCTTGTGCTGTGATGGACCCGCTAGGTTAATGTTTCGGTCTTGATAGCTATTCATGGTTGAAATGAACCGACATCATTGTTTGGTTTTGTTTATGTGCGGTTTATTTCTACAATAGTCCCAACTTGGGGACGTTGGATAGAGTATTTGCAGTATTGTCTATGTGTCGGTACCAATAGACAAGAGTCATGATTTGTAGTCGAGTGTTCATTACATGCAAGAATCTGTTACATGCAAGAAACCGTTATGCAAAATTTGGTTTGATTTCGAATCTTGAAATAGGTATTAAGTTGATGGTGGAGTTAATACACTGCGTTGAGCAAAAACTATGTGTCGACAATAATCCATGGAAAAGAGACCTGAGGGAGTGATATATATCAAAGAGTTACTTATATTTAGAATGGCTGAGTGATATGGGTTATCATTTCCAGAATGACAGTCAGAACCTATTATATATGAGACTTGGCATTTGGAATTAGGAAAGGTGGTGGTTATATGGAAAGCTCAATTTTTGCAATGAGGAAAGGTGGAAAACACATTATATGTACATGCATGTTCGTGCTTCAATGACCCATAAGGTATGAAAGATAGTGATTATAGGTTGGCTATTGGGTGAGATGGTTTGTGATAGAACAAGGAGAGCTTATTATGCAAATTTGAATACCATCATGTTTTCCTCCGCATCAGCAATGATAGTGTTTACTATACAAACCGTAAGAAAAGGTTTATGTAGAGGGTGAGGATCCAGCTATGTTGAGCATTTGGGATTGGTAACATTGACGTTTGGAGAGTATAGCAGGGCTAGTGGCTAAAGTCACACAATAGAGGCAACCTTGCAAGTGAGTGACATCTAGCTAGAGGAAAAAAACACAGACAACGTGAAACATTTGAAATGGAGGCATTGTTTCTAATACCACTGCTAGATGAACAGAGGGACAATAATAGAGGTGTGGAGGAATTATATTTTAAAAAAAATTACAAAGAATCAAAGCACACTGAATATTAATGCAAACTTGAAAGAATAGAGAGATTTAAACAAAGTATAACTAAGATTAACCTACAAATAAGAATCAATAAATACAGATTATAATTAAACCTATAATAAAAATTCATGAGATAATATTTTATCAAAATAGATACATAGAAATAGATGAGAAACCTGAAAATAAAGTGGAGTAAGAAAAAAACTGTAACCTTGCGTTTACACGATTGAGGTTAATTTTGTTTTAAAAAAAATTGAATTATACAATAAACTCTCTAGCGGCAAGCCTTCCAAAGAGGGTTAGTAAAAAATTCTAGATATTAGAAAATCCTGCAAACACAAATGAGTTAAAAATGATATTCAAGCTTCTCTCTCTTCAAGAATGTCTCCAAAATAAGGTGTGCTCCACAAAATAGTAACCTTCAACAAGTTTCACTTGAACAAAGATTGGTAACCTATGCTCTGATACCATGAAAGGAAAAAATCAAAAGAAAAGAAATAAAAAATAATCCAAGAGAGTTAATTGAAGAGAATATTATTACCTTGAGAAATACATAAACTTGGAGCAATCACCAAAAGAGCAAAGACAAGGAGACAAAAAATTTTGAAAGGGGAAAAGAAAAGAAAAACCTCTTGGAATTATGAATGAGGCAAAGCCTCATTTTTTT
>MU226969.1:90783-105031 GCA_018584345.1 Thuja plicata | reverse complement strand
AGGCAACATTTTGATGAAATGAACGGAAGTAATGATAAGTGTTTTTGCCACTAATATCAAAGGGGGAGATTGTTAATCTCTAAGTTCTGTTGATGATTAGTGACCAACACTTAGTCATTCACTTAGGAGTTTTAGTTGGCTATCACTGTGGCCGAGCTAAAACTATGCAAGGCTGAGCAACATTACTGAGAAGTTTTTAGTTTGCCTAGTTACATTGCCGAGCTGAGTAGGATATAGAGATGTTAAGTGCCGAGCGACAGAGAAGTCAAGTGTCGAGCATAACAAGTTTTGTATACATGTCTGGAATGATTCAAACTTTGAGGATAAGTGATCAGGCCAACTTGTATAAGCTTTTTGGGCTGACTTATGTATGCATTTAATAATCTTCTATGGAGTTAGTTATGCATTTAATTGTTTTATCCTATGCATGTTCTATTGTAAACATTAATTGTAATACCATCGAGGTATGGGTATTAGATCTTGATTGTTGATCTAGATCTCGCTATCAGACTTGAACAGATATATTAGATTGCTTCTAAACCCTATTTTATGTGTGTAAGAAGAGAGCAGATGAAGTGTGAGGTGACTACATTTTGAAGTGAAATGCACAAAGGGTTATTTTGTTAAGAAGCAGAGATCAAGCAGAGTGACAACATAGTGAACAACAGAGTAAATTTATATTAGATTATGAGATCATAGAAGGTACTGGAAAGAGGAGATCTATAATTAGCATCAGATTGAATAATGAAGGATTAGTACTTGAGACATTCTAATCATTGTATCAGGTGAAAATCTCTTAACAGAGTGGTTCTAGTAGACCTTTCATAATCTCCTAACATAGTGCTTACTTTATTGTAAGTTGAAATCCTTTCATAGGGTAGATTGTAATGATCTTTAGCTCTTAACTGGGCAAACCTTTAATAGGGTAGATTTCATTTTGTAATCAAAATTTGTAGCCTTAACAGGCACACTTTATTACTGCAGTAGTGGAGAATTTTGTGGGTGTCATCCCCACCCCAGTTTTACCTATTTGGGTTTCTGGGTTACCAAGTTCTTATGTTATGTGTTATTTATTTCATTGTGTGGATGTTATATGATATTACATTAGATTCATATATGTATGAATGTGGATTAGTTTGTTTTAAGTGTTTAAATTTGAAGATCTGATTCACCCCCCCCCTCTCAGTATCTTGCTTTCCCATTATTGTATTTCCAACAGTAACTGCATCTTCTTTTCATTCAACTCAGATAGGGGAAGAACCCCCCAACTTACCTCTTAGATACTCAAATGCATCCTTGGGTAATGGTTTAGTTAAAATATCAACAAAATCCAAATGATATTCCTTAGGATTAGAAGAAAATCCAGCCACTAATCCAACTACATGTGCTATGTCTGGTCTATTGTGCACTATATATTGTAGCTTACTGGTCATGGACCTATAAATTGTCTCATCTATCTATTTAGGATCATCTTCCTTTGACATTTTGCAACCGGTTACCATAGGAGTACCAACTGATTTTGATTCTTCTAACCCAAAAGTCTTCATTATTTCCCTTTCATATTTGGACTGTCTTATGTGGATACCATCTTTCATATGTTTAACTTGCAACCCGATAAGGAATTTAATCTCACCTATTATAGACATGTCAAATTCTTTCCTCATCTCATTTGTAAATGATCTTCCCATCTCTTCATTTCCAACAAAATGATATCATCTACAAATATCTCTGCGATCAGCAACCTGCCATATTTCTCAATTTTCAAATACAGATTATTTTTATCACTTGTCCTTAGAAAATCAATATGAATCAAATATGAATGCAAGAATTCATACCATGCCCTAGGTGCTTGTTTCAATCCATACAAATATTTATGTAACTTGCACACCATGTACCTACCTTCTGAATTAGCAAATCCTTTAGGTTGTTCAATGTATACTTCTTCCAAAACACCATTAAGAAAAGCTGACTTAACATCCATTTGATATACCTTGAATCCTTTATAAGAAGCATATACAAGCGATATCCTTAAACCTTCAAATCTAGACACACATGCAAATGTTTCACCATAGTCTAGTCCTTCCTCTTGCACATATCCTTTGCACACCAATCTTGCCTTGTTCCTTACCACTTCACCTATCTGATTAATCTTTTTTCTAAAAATTTGCTTAGTACCTCTCACATTCTTGTCCACCAGTCTGGGCACTAATGTTTAGGTTTTGTTCTATTCAATCTACTCTAACTCTTCTTCCATAGCTTTTACCCTATCATCATCCTTTAATTCTTCTTTCATAGTTTTAGGCTCAAGTTCTAAAATGAAACATGTACTATATTTCCTTTCTTCTAGTTAGAACTCCTACATTCTTGTCACCAATAATGTGATCAATGAAGTGATTCAATTTCATATACCTTGGCAACATTGGTTCAAGTCTAGGATCCTCTTATATCGCTGGTGTTAGATTGGGTGGTTGTCATTGCACCAAAAGCTCAAACTTTTAATGCTCGATACAACCACTAGACTTATAGAATCTACATGAGGTTGTTAAACCCTTTTCACCAACCGTTGCATGGCCTGACCGAGACCAAGGGTGCACACCTTGCAAAAATCCCACCCTCGGGACATGCATGGGGTTGGAAACTATGACCTTATCTCTGATACCAATTGTTAGATTGGGTGGTTGTCGTTGCACCAAAATCTCTAACTGTTAATTCCTGATACAACCACTACACTTATAGAATACACATGAGATTGTTAAACCCTTTTCACCAACTGTTGCATGCCCTGACTGAGACCAAGGGTGTACACCTTGCAACAACTGGTACTAGTTCCTCCTCATTGAATTGTCTATCCTAATTTTCAGCATCTTACTCCATTGGTTGTACATATACAAACCTTGGATAGTCTTCAGGTTCTTTCTTGCTAGATTCATCATTTTTCTTAGAAAATTCATCTATTCTTATATTAGCACTTTCGACTATCTTGTTTTTTCTCTTTTTCAAGCACTTGCAAGCTTTTGTCTTTGAGGAGTATCCTAAGAATATCTCCTCATCACTTCTTGGGTCAAACTTGCATGTCTTTTCATCTCTCTTTATATAGAATATACTCCCAAAATTTTTGAAATAGCTTACACATGGTGATTGACCATTCAACAGCTCATAGGGGGTTTTGTTTATACCTTTTCTTCAATTGAACTCTGTTCAATGTCTAAACTGCAATTCTTACCACTTCTCTACAAAATATTCGTGCAACACCCTTTTGAATCATTAATGTCATAGAAAAATCTATGATAGACATGTTTCTTCTTTCAGAAATACCATTATGTTGGGGTGTTCTAGGAGTTGACATATGCCTTTGAATTCCTTGTTCTTCACAATATGTAGTAAATTTATGTGAAGTAAACTCACCTCCTCTGTCAGATCTAAGGCATTTCAGGGTCCTATCAATCTCCTTCTCTACTATGTCTTTGTAGATCTTAAACATGTGAAAAGCTTCAGCTTTATCCCTTAAAAATATAGCCCACATCATTCTAGAATAATGATCAACAAACAACATAAATATATATCACCCTCGTAACTTCGAGTTCTCATTGGACCACACAGATCGGTATGAACCAGGTATAAAATATTTTTAGAAAAATAAATTTTACTAATGAAACTAGAAGTAGTTAACTTCCCAAGTTGATATTCTTTACACATTACATTGTTTGATTTTACTAAGTTGGGAAAAACTCTCACTATCTTCATCTTCCTTACTTTGATAAAGTTATCAAAATTAACATGGCAAAACCTCTTATGCCATAGGCAACAATCTTCTACCTTAGCAATCATACAACTCTTAATAGTAGAATTTAGATGGAGCAAGTTACCTTTATTTTCGTCACCGATAGCAATAAACTCTCCTGATATCTCAATAATCCTTTAAATACCTCCATTAAACTCTAATCTATATCCTTTTTTATTCAATTTAGAAACACTTATCAATTTGTATCTTAGACCATCAACCTAGTAAACACCATCACAATTTGTCTTATCATTCAAAGCAATAGATCCTTTACCTTTTACCATACAGGGAGCATCATTCCCAAATCTCATCGAGCCTCCATCACATTCTTCCATATTGATTAATTTTCTTCTATCACCGGTCATATGATGATTACACCCACTGTCAATAATCCAATTACCACTATGATTTGTATTAGAAACCAAATCTTTCTCACCTTCTTATGAAGGCTCTTCCTTTACTGCCACAAACACAATTTCTTCATCATCTCTCCCATCAAATTCCTCATTCATAACACCTTCCTCAAATAGGTAGCATAATTTCTTGTTCTTATCCTTGAATCTTCTTGGCTTCTCCTTCCTATCATTTTAAAGGCCTCTAGAAG
The DNA here is from genome assembly GCA_018584345.1 of Thuja plicata. NCBI lineage: Eukaryota > Viridiplantae > Streptophyta > Pinopsida > Cupressales > Cupressaceae > Thuja > Thuja plicata. The sequence goes on along the minus strand of MU226969.1, from coordinate 100,646 downwards.
GAATATGACCAATTTTATTACATGAAAAATACTTCAAAGGCAACTTACCCTTATATTTACCTTTCCCTCTAGGCAGCCTTCTAGAAAATAAAGCTTCCAATTCCTCCTATTCTCTTTCATCAAACAAGATGGATTCAAAATAATTATAGTAATATGTTGAGGAACTATTAGATATCTCCTTTCCTTTCCTAGATGGAGAAAGAGTTAATGATGACTTGAAAGAAGCTTCAACTTTTGGCATACTATTATCATGATTGCTTAACTCAAATGCAATTAATTTCCCTATTAATACATCAAGAGTATTATTGGAAGTTCCTAGTGTTGGAATTGGTTTCTGATGATGTTTTTGGCATTCATGTTTTGTCACTGATGTCAACATATGTTTCTATGGAGGAAGAATAGACTAATTAGTACTAGTGTTTTATGATTGACATAGGTGTATGGGTAATGTACGGTTGATTCAGAATGAGAGAAGATAGTGATGTGTATAATGATGTGTAATGATCTTATTCCTAAGGTCATGTGGCTTAATAATGTGTATTAGATGAGTTATAGATGTTTTAATGAAGACTAGATACTGGACGGTGATAGTGATATTTGACAGAGTTAGTCTTTGTGTTTTGAGTATAACTTATGAGCGATGTGGGTTCAGGTTATGTGAGCTTAAGGGATGAAAAAAGGAATGTTAAGGAATATTTTTATGGGTTTCTAGTCATATGATTTTTTGTGACATCAGTTGTGGCATGTATTCTAGAGGAGACCTATTTGGGGTCGACTTCAGAGATGTAGTGTGTATTATGGATTATGAGCGTGGATTATAGATCTTGGATTATATTTGATGAATTACAATTGGTGTTTACTTGGTATCGGTACTGTGTATATCTTAGCAAGGGGTTAAATAATTATTTTTATATTGGGAAAGCTTAATTGGCTGACCTAATCAATTTTTGTAATAGGATATATATGAGAGATCTTTTATTTTGAAAAGATGTATGTATGAAGAGAAGGTAATTGACAGAGAATTAAAGTGTAGAATTTTTTAGCTTGTTTGTCAGCTAGATGTAGAGCATAGTTTGTGATTGTGGTACTTCATTGGAACTGACCAAGCAAAGACAGTTGCTATCAGATAGTTCATTGGATTATATATTTTCTATATACACTTGTATTTCAGACTGTAAATCCTTGAGGGTGGCTTTATCCTTCTTTAGGAAATGTGCCTGGGCAGTGAGACCACTGTTACTCTTGACTCCTAACATGGTTTATCCTTTAACAATGATAGTGTACTATAATGCATCAATAATATCCTAACAGGGCTAAATCTTTTAACATGGATACTATACTCTCAGTACATTATTTATGGGTGCTAATTCCCATTGGGGTTTTACCTTTAACAGGGTTTCCTCGACAAAAAAGGATTGTGTTATTTTTTTGGGATTAAATATGTTATAATTTGGATGAACATTTTCGTTTAAAAAGTTTAATGTTTAAAAATTTGTCTCACAACTGATTAACCCCCCCCCCCCTCTCAGTTGTGTTGTGGAATGTTATTCCTAGAAATTGGTATCAGAGCTACTGTTCCTTAGAGAGGAAGTTTAATAACTGGAGGTTATCCTGAAGATGGCTTACTATAGGAAGCATAGTCCAAAGTTTGATCCTACAAACTTTGATAGTTGGAAGAAAAAGATGAGAACACATTTTCTATGGCTGGGAATTGACTACTAGTTAATAACAAAGAGTAATGTATACATGAAGGCTGAGGATGAACTAGAAAAAGCTACTGATGATGAAAATAAAGTATTCTCACATAACATGGTCATAAGAGAAGAATTGACTAATGCACTTTCTGAAGATAAATTCATAAAGGTTAAAGATTTGGATTCTGCACATGACATTTGGACAAGATTGGAAGTATTTTATGTAGGAGACAAGTTTACTAAGCAAGCAAAGTTGCAGTATTGGAAGACAAAGCTAGAAACATTGAAAATGAGAGATGATGAGAATTTTAGAGCATATACGTAGAGAATTATTGAAGTTTTCATTGGCATTAGAAATTCAGGAGGCACTTATAGTGAGGAAGAAGTGATTGTAAAAATTCTTAGATCCCTAACACCTGTATACAAAACCAAAGTGCAAGCTATAGAAGAGATCATACCTTTGACATCAAATTTCAATATAGAGATTTTGATTGGAAAACTAACTACCTTTGAGGCCACTTAACTGGTAGATTCGTTACCTAAAGTTGAGTCAGCATTCAAGTCGATTGTGCATAAAAATAAAAATACTTTATCAGGAATTGTGAGCACCAGTAGTAGTGACTTGAGAGAATAACTTGGTGAATATGATGATGAATGGGAATAGATACAGGAAGAAGAAAGAAAGTTAGATGAAATTGTGGCCCTGATTGCTAGAAGAGAAAAGAGAGGTAAGGGTAAGTTTGAAGGAAAGCTACCTCTAAAATGTTTTTCATGTAATAAGATAGGTCATTTTGCATCTAGATGTCCTATAAGGGTTCCAAATCATAAATCTAAGTTTTATAAACCTAAGTATTAAAATGATAAGGAATGTTATTATGATAGTGAAGGTGTTTCTGATGATGATGCTATTGATTATGATGAGATTGGATTTATTGCTATCAAGGATGAGAAACCTTTACATGAAGAAAAAGCTTTAGTACCTTGTGTTGAAAATAAATTTGAATGGGTTATAGATAGTGGTTGATCACACCATATGACTGGAGATAAAAATAAGTTTGTTAAGTTGAAAAGGTATGATGGTGTTGTTGTAAGATTTGGTGATAATCCTCCTAAGCTTATCATTGGAGTTGGATCCATATCTTTGGATGCAAAGAAAAATACTGACAATGTATTACTTGTTGATGGAATTAAGCATAATTTTTTGAATGTTGGAAAGCTAGTGAACAAGGGTTATCAATTGAAATTCATTGATGGGAAATGTTCTATGAGAATTAAGTCGGGAGACTTGATCACATCTGATACTAAATCAAAAAGTAATGTATTTGAATTAAATACATCTGAGGCTGCTTGTTTTTTTGTGAAGGTTGATGATAGTTGGTTATGCCATAGAAGATTTTGTTATGTTAAATTTGATAATATTGTGAAGGCAAGTACAAATAATGCAGTTAGAGATCTACCAAAAATTGTGAAACCATCTAACACATGTGTAGATACTGTGTAATGGGGAAGAAGACTAGAAGTAGTTTTAAAATAAAATATTACTTAGTGAAAGGGAAGTTGGATCTAGTGCATACAGATCTGTGTGGTCCTACAAGAACAAGATCTTACTATGGTGAAAGGTAATTTATACTTTTTTTTGATGAATTTTCTAGAATGATGTGGATTACATATTTAAGAGACAAATCAAAAGTGTTTGACAAATTCAAGATATTCAAAGAAAAAATTGAGAATGAATCAGGCTTAAAGATAAAATATTTGAGATCAGATAGAGGTGGTGAGTTTACTTCAGATTTTTTCAATACCTACTGCAAAGAGCATGGAATATACAGACAGACATCTGCTCCTAGGACACCACAAAAGAATGGGATAACATGGCGAAGAAACATAACAGTATTAGATGTTGCTAGAACTATGTTGTTGGAAGGAAATGTATCACATGTTCATTAGAGAGAAGTTTTTGGTACTATTATGTATACTATGAACATAATTCGTATCAGATAAGGTACAAGTAAGACTCCTTATGAATTATGGTTTAATCATACTCCTACTGTGAAATATTTTAGACTATTTTGTAGTAAATGCTATATCAAAAGAGATGATGAGATAGGGAAGTTTGATAATAGAAGTGATGAAGGGATATTCCTTGGTTATTCCACTAAGAGAAAAGCCTATAAATGTTTCAATCTAAGATTGAGGAAGATTATAGAGAGTGCTAATGTGAGGATTTAAGAAAATTTCCATATTCAAGAGAGAATGTATGACTGTAATAAGAATATAGAGATCAAGGAAGTTATTGCAGAGAAAGAAGAACCTTTTGGGATTGACTATGAGATTGAGGTATGTCAAGATGATTCAAATGATCCTATTGAAATTCCTAAGACTCCAAGGTATGTTAAGAAAAACCATCTTGAAGATCAAATTATTGGAGATGCTAATAAAGGAGTGATGACAAGATCTAAATTAAGAGATGAAATTTGTTTGATTTCTCAAGTTGAACTGAAATCTATTAATGAGGCATGTAGAGATGAATCTTGGACTAAAGATATGCAGGAAGAATTAGAATAGATAAAGAAGAACAAAAATTGGGAATTGGTTCCAAGACCTAAAAACAAGAATGTTATAGGAACTAAATGGGTTTTCATAAACAAAATGGATGAGGAAGGAATAATGGTAAGAAATAAAGCAAGACTGGTTTGTAAAGGCTACTCACAACAAGAAGGCATATACTTTGAAGAAACATTTTCTCATGTTGCTAGGTTGGAAGCAGTGAGATTATTTCCTGCTTATGTTGCACATAAAGGTTTTAAGGTAAATAATATGGATGTGAAATCTGCATTTTTTAATAGAGATCTAGAGGAAGAGCTATACATTGAGAAACCTGATGGATTTCCTTTGATAGAAGATTAAGGCATGGTTTGTAAGTTGAAGAAAGATTTATATGGACTTAAAAAAGCACCTAGAGCATGGTATGCAAGATTAGATAGGTATCTACTTCATCTTGGTTTCACAAAAGGTAATGCAGACAACAATTGTATTTAAGAACTAGTGAAGATGGAATTTTTTATCATAGAATTTTTTTTTGATGATATCATTTTTGGAGGAAAATAATTGATGAGTAAAAGATTCTCTAAAGAGATGGAAAATGAATTTGAAATGTCAATGATTGCTTAAATGAAATTTTTCCTTGGATTGCAAATTAATCAGAATAAGAGTGGTATTTTCATTTCTCAGACTAAGTATCTTAAGGAAATATTGAACAAATTTGGAATGGAAGATTGTAAACCTATTGGGACACCCATGGTGACTGGTTACAAACTTACTAGTAATGATGAAACTTAGAGTGTTTTTCAAACAAAGTACATATCAATTATTGGAGGTCTACAATAACTAACTCATACCAGACCAGATATTGCTAATGCAGTTGGAATTGTGGCAAGATATCAAGCAGATCCTAAAGAGACATAGCTTGATGCTGTGAAAAGAATTTTCAGATATCTGAAAGGAACAATAGATTATGGGTTATGGTATAAAAATTTAGATGACTTTATCTTACAGGCATATAATGATGTTGATTGGGCAGGTAGTATGGATGAAAGAAAGAGTACAAGTGGTGGAGTATTTTTCCTTGGGAAATGTCTAGTTTCATGGTTAAGTAAGAAGTAGGATTATATAGCTCAGTCTATTGTTGAATCAGAGTATGTTACTGCTGATATAAATTGTACACAGATTGTTTGGATGAAAATTTTTTTGAAGGACATTGGAATAATTTTTGAAGAGCCAGTGGTTATCCATTCTGATAACACTAGCATAGTGAATATGTAAAAGAATCCAATAATGCACTCAAAGACTAAACATATTTTGATTAAGTGTCATTTATTGAGGGATAAAGTAGCAGAGAAGGAGATAAGATTGGAGTATGTTAGCACGAAGGAACAGATAGCAGATATATTTACAAAACCTTTTCCAAAGGATGCCTTTGAGCATCTCAAAGGTATGCTTGGGGTGCAAGCCCCCTCCTTTTGAGAACTAAATTGATGTAGGAATGCATCAGTCTAGTGGATTTCAGAGCTATATCATTTTCTTGACTTGATGTATGGATCTACTCCTCAGGGGGAGTGATCGCAGAAACATTACATAACATATTTAGGTGATTTTGCACCGAGTTATTATAGGCACGAATATTTCAAAAAGTTGCACCTTGCAAAAGAAATAAGAAGAGTTATGGCACCCTTTTCCATTGTTGTAAAAGGGGGGGGGAGGTTCTATGAGAAACTCCCAACTATTTAGGGAGAGCTGTGTTGAGGATAATGAGAAGATTGTATTGAGAGAGTACTTTTTGGTTGATGGATTTTCCCATATATTGCCATCAATGCCAAAGGGGGAGATTGTTGGAATTGGATCTTGATGATGCTATTGGCATTTATGTTTTTTCACTGATGTCAACATATGTTTCTATGGAGGAAGAATAGATTAGATATTACTATTGCTTTATGGTTGATAGAGGTGTACAGGTACTGTACGATTGACTTAGAATGAGAAAAGATAGTGATGTGTATAGTGATGTGTGGTGATCTTATTCCTAAGGTCGCACAAATTAATAATGTGTATTAGATGAGTTACAAATGTTTTAGTGAAGACTAGATACTGGACGGTGACAATGATTTTTGACAAAGCTAGCGTATGTATTTTGAGTATAACTTACAAGCGATGTGGATTCAGGTTATGCAAGCTTAAGGGATGATAGAAGGAATGTTAAGGAATGTTTTTTATGGGTCACTAGTCGTATGATTATTGGTGATGTCAGTTGTAGCGTGTATTCTAGAGGAGACCTATTTGGGGCTGACTTCATAGATGTAGCATGTATTATGGATTGCAAGCATAGATTAAAGATCTTGGATTATATTTGAGGAATTGTAATTGATGTTTAATTTTTATAGGTGCTGTGTGTATCTTAGCAAGGGGTTAAATAATTATTTGTATATTGGGAAAACTTAATTGGCCGACCTAATCAATTATTGTAATAGGGTATATATGAGAGATCTTTTCTTTTGAAAAGATGTATGTATGAAGATAAGGTAATTGACAGAGAAAGAGAAGTGTGGAAGATGTGATCTTGTTTGTCTGTTAGATGTAGAGTACAGTTTGTGATTGTGCTACTTCATTGGAACTGACCAAGCAAAGACAGTTTCTATCAGACAGTTCAATGGATTGTATATTTTCTATATACACTTATGTTTCAGACTGTAAGTCCTTGAGGGTGGCTTTAACCTTCTTTAGGCGGTGTGCCTAGGAAATGAGCCCACTATTACTCTTGACTCCTAATAGGGTTTGTCCTTTAACAGGGAATGCGTACTATAATGCATCAATAAGATCTTAAGAGGGTTAAATCTTTTAAGAAGGATACTATACTCTCAATACATTATTTGTGGGTGCTAATTCCCACCGGGGTTTTACCTTTACCAAGGTTTAATCGACAATAAAGGATTGTTTTATTGTGTTTTCATTTACTATGTTATCATTTGGATGAATTTTTTTTTTATAAAGTTTAATGTTTAATAATCTGTCTCACATCTGATTCACCCTCCCCCTCTCATTTGTGTTGTGGACTGTTATTCCTAACACCTATAGATTTGAGCTCTTGAATAACTGAAACCCTGATAGCATATCGAGGCCATAAAGTTATTAACATTTTTCTTACCACATCTTCCTCAGGAATATTACCACCAGCATCTTAGATACCAGCAACAAATTATTTGATTCTTTGAATGTATTGTTCAATGTTCTCATTTTCTTGCATCCTCGTGTCATAATAATTTCCTCTTAAATTGTCAAATTTTTCCTTCTATGCATGTGGATCTCCACCATATACAGTCTTCAACTTCTCCCACATCTCTTTGGTAGTATCCAAGTCTTTGATATCAATAAAATTTGCATCTAAAAGAGTACTAGCAATAGCTTCCATAGTAGTAGTATGTTCTAGCCTACCTTTAATTGATCTCCAGTCAAGGTTCCTAAAGGGATATTATAATTATTAACCACATGATCTCAATACTGATCACCCATACATTTAAGATAGAGATTCATCTGACTGCACCATATTGATTAGTTTTCTCTTCTGAATTTAGGACCTTCATTTCTCATCATCTTCAGATCTTTACCTCAAGATTTTAAGCTTCACCATAATAAAGAACAAGGATCTGATACCAATTTTTATTCCTAAGATTAGATTACTGAGAGGGGGGTGAATCAGTAATATACCAAATAATCTAACTTTTTAACTTCTCAAACTTAAACCAACATTCCCAAGACTAACCTTAACTTTAACAAATAAAAATCATAAACATGCAAGTCTATCCACAAATTTGACACACAGGTTTATCTTGTGGAAACCAAAATAGGGATAAAACCATGGTGGGAATTAGTACCCACTAAATGTTGCACTCTTCTAAAATGCACCCCATGAGGAGCTTAATCATGTTAGGAGTTTACAACAAAAATTTTAGGTGATACCTGGTTAATGGATTTTCCCTAGGCCTGTTAGGACCTATACCTTGTCAATATTAGCCTTGTTAGAGGACTTACAACACTTGAAAAATTAACACCTTGTTAGAGGATTTACAACAAAGATCTGTTAGGATCTACCCGGTTAAGGGATTTAACCTGATACAACTATTAGGAAACAAAAGAAAGAATAATTTGTAGAACAAAACTACCTCTTCTTGATCAAATACACTGAAGCACACAATCTCTTCTACACATACTCAACTCTTTCCTGGCTTGATCACAACTTGCACTTTTCACTACACTTCTTCAATACATGATCAACACACTTAACTTTCAACTTCATCCATTATATATTGAACATTTAAGTCCACCACATTAATTAAGCCCAAAATTAGAATTTAAAACAACCCGTGCAGATCCAATGTGTCATAACACAAAACTAAATGTATAAGACATATTTCCAAGACCGCATTGGCCAATATAACTATTTAAATAAAATGTTGTGTCAAGGATTCGAACACATTTTGACCAAACACAAGCTTTCTTTAGAATCTTCTCCATATGATAGAATCAAATAATATGATGTTAGATAATCACTTCCAATCATGAAGACTCATCACTAGATTAGTAGTGACTCAAATGATGCCACCAGAACCACAACACTAATCACCGATTAAATACTTATCAACCATCAGTCAAGAACACAAACAATGTAATCTATTACTAACTCTGTCTCATTCACCGGTCACCTAGCCTACACCGATCACTCGAATTAGTTTTTGTAGATGCAGTAGCATCTAAACAATGTATACCATCATATCATATGAACATGCCACATGTTACAACAAAGATTTGACAAGAAATTAAAATCATCTATCACCTGTCATTAACTATTCTGTCAATTGCATTGCTATACTTCAATTGATCACAACTTTCACATAAGATCACTTTAGCAGTAGCGGTCATGTATTATACATCCAAAGACAAACCTAAGTATTCAATAAATATAGAAACCACTGAAACTCACTGCAACCCTTCATTCATCACAACTATGCTTGGAAACATACTAAGAACACAAAGTCAATAGTTGACATAAATGACAACATAATATATGATCAACCTGTAATCAAATCTACATCATGACATCTTCATAACTCACTTACCATCACTGCATTAGATATGCCAACAATAACATGTCCTCCTACTTATCGTAGAGGATAAAATACATGTAGGATACTTTGGTTTATCTTAAATTAAATAAATACAATCAAAGGCAAGATTAAATATTCTAACATGTATCTCATAATTTGTAGGCATGAACTGAGATTTTTTTTTTTCTACCATCCTATCCCAGAAGATGATCTCGCTTCTTTCATTCTTAAATATCTCAACTTGGGTGTAATTCCACCATGTTAGAGCAACCCCCTTCAACTTAGTCTTAGAAAACTTCACTCTCTTGCCTTCGGGTACTTCCTTGTGTATGCACCCTAAAATGGCCACCTAGACTTTGGGCCCCATTTATCATTTTATCAATTTCCTGAATCAATGCTTTGCAACATTTTCATAATCAATTTCCTTGATCAAATTGTAATTAATTCAATTATTTCAATATTTCCTAAGGTTTGATCATTTTTATTTAATTAAAAGATTTAATCTCCCTTTTAA
>MU226969.1:45081-65822 GCA_018584345.1 Thuja plicata | reverse complement strand
CTCACACTGGTCAATACAGGAATGAAAGCAACTCTCGAGAATTTGATTTCTCTGAGTAGTTGGTTGGAAAACAACAAAGATACTGCTGATCACCCAGTTTCCTCCCAGCACTCGGGTCCGGGAACTCTTACTAGATCAAAGGTGCAAAAGAATGAAGACCCAGACCTAATGAAGCTGAAAGAGAACGTGGCAACTATGAGGTGTCAGCTGGTGGAAGCTGAAAGCCTTCTGAAATCTCTCTGATTTTGTGCCGGCGGGTGTCTTCTTTGTTTTCTTTCCAGCTGCTTTTTTTGCTTTTTGCTTTGGAATTGTTATTGTAAAATCTGGGTTGTGACCCTCTGTTGATTGGGTCCCTCCTTGGGACAATCTGTTGTTTGCTGGGGCTTTTTTAGCCTTTCCTTCCTATGTTTTGTTAAAGGGTTTCGGGGTTCCCTTCAAAACCTGCTTTTACCGTAATCAAAAACAACTAGGATGAATCAAAAAAATTGAAACAAAAGGTAAGGCGAAAAAGTTTCGAACTCTTATACATCCATAGACAAAATAGACTCACATAAATATTTTTCACTCTTGATTTTTACTTTAGCTAACATTTTTGTTGAGATTTAGGTGCCTCTAAATTTATTGGGTGTAAAGCACCTACTTATGTTGGGTGGCTATCACCCTAATAAAGTGTGTCGGGAGCAAGCCTGAAAAGAATAATTCACTCTTGCCTCTCTTTTATCATTAATATATGTTTAGTAGCATACTTACTATTATTTTAAAGAAGCATGATAAATTATTCACACTTAAATTCATGAAACTATCCTATGATCTCCTTGCCAATGATCATTAGACTATATTCTAGATTTATGAGGAATAATATATGCTCGTTGATAAATGACAAATGCATATTAAATATTTAATGTTTTCTTACGCACCAATAATCAACTTTATTTGGTTACTATGTTATTGACTATGTTGATCATTCTATGCAAACTATGCCTTCAAAATAAATGGTGCAAGTCTAGTTGTGTTTTGATGCTACAAAATTTACCTTTTATGTCAAAATGATAAGTATTGTCAAGACAATAAAATATTTGTCAAGTCAATCTTAGTAGTGAAATGACAAGGTAACATGAGTTATATTCTCGTCATTATTGTCATCTATCTTTGGAGCGCCATAGGTGATGGGATATATGTTAAAAACATTGCACATTTGAAGTAGAGTCATCCTCTATTTCAGCCGACATCCTATGAGCAACTGAGAAACTATGAAAATGTGGCAAATTATGAAAAATAAATTTGAAAATCCATCAAAGATGGTGCAAGGACTTTTATAAGAATGTTCCTAGTAGTATTTTGAATGTGGTTGGTTTTCAAGCCAGTATGCTTTACAATTCAAAAGATTTTAAAATTTTTGGTTTTTTTAGTCGATTAAAAAAATAGTTAAATTTAAATTTCCGTAGAAGCTAGAGTAAAGTATTTTGACAAAGAAACTTATGGCATCATTTTTGCCAATGTGGCTAGTTTTTAGGTCAACTAACCTCCTGATTTGTTAAATTTCAAAGCTTCAATGCTTATCAATCAAATTATACAAACACTTAAATTGAGGGATTTAATTTATTAAAATGAAATTATATTTCTAGGTTTCGATTGTAATGATATTTTTTATCAATTAGACAAAAAAATCACGAGGAAAGATTAGCCAAATCAAAATTTATGTCATATGAGGATGTAAACCTTCGGATTTAAAGTGGATTGGATGGAAATTCAATTTGTTTTGTAGGTGGATTTGCGACGGAGTTCGTGGTTAGGCAAATTGGTGAAGTCTCCACGAATTTGTTTAAGAAACAAGAGTTGTGATACAACTGGAGTCCCTGCCATTTTGCTTAAAATGGGATAGATTTCTAACAATGCAAGAGTAATAATCAATGGCAGATTTGTAACAATGTTGGAGTAATAATCAATGAGACTGGAAAAACTAAAGAATTTTAATGTGATGATACACTAATGAATGTTAATGTTTCTAAGGTGATCAATTACTAGATCTCAAGATAGAAAAGCCCACCTAAATCCAAATGAAAAAAAAAAAAACCTAATTCCTTTGGAAATGAAAGTGGATTTGGACATTATAAATATGTCACCAGTGCAAACATTCAGAAAAGATGGACCTTCAACAACTAGTAAATACTCAACAATTGATAAAGATTTCTAAAAAATGCCAGCCATTGCAATGGCATAAGTTGAGTAAAAATTTTGCAGTGAGATAGATCGATGGTCTCCAAAAGGATTATACCATTTTGAACAGATATAACTTGCAATTTAGAGCTTCATCAGAGGCCATCTCTAAGTTCCAGACATTAAATGCTTGTTGGAATTTCTTATAAGAAATTGTTGCTAATATCAAGGTACTACAAATTTATAAGTTGGCTGATGGATTTAAAAAGAACAGGGGAACGAACAAATAATCCATTTTGGAAATGCTAGTGCAAATATACTCTTACAGTCTTACTAATGAGCATCATGATGGAATGGATTAGATTATATGTCCAACAAATAGCCAATGCTCACAAAGACTAGAATGCAGAGATTGTTGCCTTGCAGAGACGAAGGATGTAGCATGCAATAAATAGATAATTGAAAAAATGGGAACTGTATTCAACAGGATGAAAATATTCGAGTCAATTTATATGCAACCCTTGAATCCTCTACAATTTGCAAAGTAAATCTTATAAGCACAAGGTTAAAGTTGAGACTATAATAATGGGAGCAACACACTTTATGGAGAAGCAAACATTTTGTCTAACTACTTACTTGAGGGAAATATAGACCACCTTGCATTAGTTTAGGGGTAATAAATTAATGATCAGTGTATATTGTTACAAAATTGATCTAAATGTCTTACTAGTTACTACATAACAACCCTGTTCCACAACCTTCATTATCATTTGCAATTTGCATGGGCCTTGAGATGTAATATTCAATTAATTGCGTTGCCCTTCCCAAGGAAAGTGAAACATGAATCAAAGGCACCTTAATTTAAAATTTTAAGGTGATGTGATTTCATTCCAAAGAACAACAAATACATTTCTGACAAGTACTGTGAACTAGAAACAAAGAACTTTATTGAACTGAAACAAAACCCTTAAATAGATCACAACAAAAAATCCATTCTTCCATTACTTGTAACACACTAAAACAACTTAAAACAAATTGAAGTCATAATAATAAGCAATTAATACAATTAAATAAATCGATATAAAATTTCAATGATCAATGAAAAAATGCTTTGTTCTTCTATTCATTATCTTCATCCACAGCACAAAAACACACATGGAAATCCAAATGAGAAAAAGTTTAGACAAAAATTTGAAGCTAGGAAAATCCATAGAGCAAAAAGATCAAGGGAGCATTAAATACTTTAACATTTCGACAATGATAACAATAGTTTGGTGAAGACCATATCTGTCATTTCTCCAAATGGCCTAGTTATGTATCATAATTAAATATTAGATGCAAGCTAGCAAAAATGAAACTTCAGAATTTTCAGTATTCTATGCAGAAAACAAATTAGTAGTGCCAATGCAACAATACACCATCGCTGAACCTCTATCCTGAAGCATATATATTTAAGACCTTCGTCAGCGAGTTGATGCGCTTGGAAAAAAAGTTCTAAGTTATCGATATGATTGAACTGCAGATAAAATATGTCATAATGTTTAATAAAATAACTGGCTAATCAAATAATAGCCAAAGATTCCTCATTAAGTAATTACTTTGAAATTAGTAAATACAGAGCAAAGATTATGAAACTAGAGTTGAAGATGGATTACATGTTACATAAACTGGACATCTTGCCTATTGCAAATGACTTTAATTCCCTTAAATCACAATCAATGTGCTTCATGATATGTGAGTATGTTTACCTACCACTTACAAGTAACATCCATAAAAATTTCAATATTCACTTATCATTCACAACTAGAAGCTACAATTACATGACAGATTGTCCACCAATTGAAAATATGATCAGTTTCAGACCCACCCTTTTAGTCATAAACATGAGAAAAATCAATGCATTGCACTTGTTTCTAAATTGATGTAACAAACCAAACATGCTCTGTTAGTGCATGATCATTCAAGGAGACAGTTTGAAATTCAAATTACATTGAAAATCAGGACAAATATTAAGGCCTAAGTTAAGCTATTTGCTCCAAATCAATAGATACTTGGATTTGGAGGAAACTGTGTTCAGACTAACATTTTTAGAAGACTCATAATATTGTCTCCGCTTTTGTGTTCCAAATCCCTTAGTTTGACAATTTCAACTGCGCGTTGTGGTTCCAGATGAAGCAAAGCATTATGACAGATTTCCTCAAAGAAGTTATGGCATTGGTCCTACAAGTTATGTAAAACTATCATTGGAGTAGTAAAGTTTTCCCCTTTCCATATGTTGTATAATGAATTTATTATGTTCTTAAAACGGTTGCTATTGTGGAGTGTACCATACATGTGTACTTGAACCTGTCCCCGATTCTGAGGAAATCTATCGCTTTGGGTAAGCACCAATTATTTTGGGCCATATAATTCTGACAATGAAAGGATTAAACTTTATCAAAGAAAGGATAGACCTAACTTTGCATAACATCAAAAGGCCGGAAATCTTATATCTACATGCCTGATAAAAGGAATTGCCCTGCCTGATTGAATGTTTTAACATTAGTCTCAAACATTACTTGTGATGCAAACCCTAACACTCTAGTCTTATATTCCTTTACCAATACTGGATAGAGCTTACCAAAGAAACGTTCAATGAAAGAGGGCTCATTTGTAGTCGGTGTTTTAAATGTTAAAGAGAAAAAAGATTAACATTAAACTATCAATAGCACTATATTAGTGTAATATTTTTTATTTAGGTTAACAGTATATTCTCTGCCATGCTTGAAGTACCCAAAAAAGAAACAACAACGAGCAATTGTCACTTATATATCACACCATTTAAGCCGTATGAGGAATTTTAGATAAAAGATCTCTTTTACTGTATCTGTTTTCTGTTCAGTAGTAAACGGAGATGCAAAACATGATCCTAGTTGAATTTAATAAAATGAATTTTCAAAATAGAAATAATTATTTGATAGCTGTTTAATGAGTCCGGGATGTGTTATTAAGCATAATTCACTCTAAAGTGGATGATTAATGTTAACTCCATGATTTTCTAACTCGGTAGTCAATCCTCCATCGATCACTGCACATTCTTCTGCACTTTTAATCAACTCCTCTAATGCATTCATCCTAATTCTATTCTTACAACCCTAATATCTTTCTCTAACTCACAAATCTAATACAGTTATCGCATTAGACAAGACATACAATTTTTAAATGGAGAAATCAGAAAATATATAGACGTGTGTGGAATCCAGAAATGAATATCATACTCAGCACAATCTGTAGACAGATAAAAAAATAATGAAGGCAAAATATAAGGGTTTCATAAAAAATGGAAAACTAGGGCATCGGGTAACAATCCTGCTAGAATTGGAATGCTATGGAGGAAAAAGCCACGACAAATCGCAAAAAATTCTATATTTTTCAAATTTAAATAATAGGAACCAATAACTTAAGAGTTTTAACCATAGAAAAGCCAATGCAATCACTTCTCCTTTGAACTGTATTATCATTAAATCTAAAATACTGCATTATTAAATGGTTGGAAACATACCAGAGTTAAGCTCTGCTGCAGTAGACAACCTGCACAATTTTATCTGCAAAAATGTATTCCAATAATCCGTCAAAATCTGATAAATTTGTTGACAACAAAAATTTGCAGATAACTTCAAAATGAAAAACAAATATTTTGACATTATAATCACTTTGGTTTGCAGGGGGGCTTGAAATCATCAAGAGACTCTAGAATAGATTCAGAAAGAAGGTCTTTTGTCCACAACAATTCACAAGAAATTTAGGAATAGTCTGGAAAGCTGTAGGTACAACGTTTCGTGAGAACTGCAAATGAGAGTAGGAGTAATTAATTTTTTTAACGCCGCATTCACCAACACCAGCTGTAATGTTAAATGCAGCATTTAAAAAGTATTTAAGTAATTGTACATTGTCCTCGCCTTGCAAGCGGTCCAATTTATCTTTGTCGTCCACTCTAGCCTAGCCTATCCCATCCTAGCAATTCATGAATAAGAAACATTAAGAAAACGTTGATTTTTTTTTATTGCTCTTTGCTCATTGGCTGGAAGTTTTTTTCCCTAATTTCTTAGTAGAAAAAAATTAAAACCTCTAGCAAAATGACCCAGGACCAATGAGAAAATAAGAAAACTCAATAAAAATGAAATTAAACATGTCAAAGCACTGCAAACTATAGGATAACTTTTTAATTTCTCTATTGACGTGATTCCCCAGGCAAGTTTAATTGTCTTTGAGCGAAGTGAAAACATTAGTCTCTGCCTATACGGCAGGGACTAATAAAGATGAGAAGAAGACTATTTTTTTCTGTTTATTATATGCTAGAAAATATGTACATTTGATTTTGAGGACATAAGTTTATATTATTGATGATGGGCCCCGGTAAGCTTGGGAGATTTCTCTAAAGTTGGGCGTGAAGCTTGGGAGTTTATTGTTTCAACAACAAAGTCCAAAATGGTGATTGATATTCATACATATATTGAGTTTATAGTTCTGGAAGCAGTGTTTTCAGGTTCATCTTGTGCAGTGAAAGAAGACCACTGCTGAGCTAAGTTGGAGATTCACGGTAGTCATCGAACATAACAGTTTTTCCCTGTCAGATGAAAACCTGCTGAAGGCTTGCTGAATTTAGAAATTTGGCTGAGTCTGAAATTCTTCGAAACCTCCAAAATCTAGAATCTACACGTTAAGTCTTATGAAGCTGGAACCTATCTCAAACATCTTGAAAGGTATTTATACAAATATAACTTTAAGTATAAGAAATTAATAAGACTAATACATAAATGTTATATTTGTATAAATCCTCCCACTCCTGAACTGAAAAATTGGTTAAGTGCAAAATCTACCCTGTCCCATGCTAGGTCGAATTCCGACCCCCTATAGAATAGATTTTGTCCTATGACCTTCGAATTTCCGCCCCCGATTTCAACCATGGAAACGGAAGCTCTTGTCATAAGAGGTATGAATGATGAACTAGGAATGATAAAAAAGTTTTTTTGACGAAGAACCGGATGTTTTGAGGAAGGGCTAGAAGTCAGGTAAAGCCTGTCCTATAC
The DNA here is from genome assembly GCA_018584345.1 of Thuja plicata. NCBI lineage: Eukaryota > Viridiplantae > Streptophyta > Pinopsida > Cupressales > Cupressaceae > Thuja > Thuja plicata. The sequence goes on along the minus strand of MU226969.1, from coordinate 58,596 downwards.
CTGGTCGGAATCCGACTAGGGATAGGACACAGTTTGTCCCATACCAAGGGAATTTCCGACCTCGTCCTTGACATGAAAAATCGGCTTAAGGTTGGAGAGGACAAGTTCTCGCCAAACTAAGTTTATACAACCAAAGAGCGGTGCAAGTAGGGGAAGCCTACCCTCCAAGTGACTGGCGGAATTTCACCATCGTGAGGACAGAATTTGTCGTATAACCCAAAGATTTCCACCCAGCATGGGAAAGCTAATTTGGACCTCAAATGATGGGAAAGGTGGAGGGGAATGAAATCAGGCCATGGAGAGAACGAATGACAAGTATAAGGGCCAGTTGAAGGGGGCGGCATTTTATCCCCCTTAGGACACAATTTGTCCTATTAACTCCTGTTTTCCGCCCTCTCCATATGGCCATGACAGATGAAAACCTACTGAAGGAAGCAATTTAGAAATTCAACTGAAATCTTTAATTTACAAATATTTTGCCGTGAGTCATTCCCGAGATAAATGTGTATCAGGAAAGGGTTCTGCTGCAGAAATTTTGCATTTCAAGTCACGTGTTTGCCAGTGGTATTGAGGATGATATAAGTAGGCAACGCTAACTGGTTTAAGCACAGAAGACATAGTATGACAGACGCCTAAGTTGTAACTCTGCACGGGAGCATTGAAGAGAATTCTCTGTGTGTACTTCATGTGCAGTGAAGATATCTGTGTTTTTTCTCATGATTCGATTCTGTGCAATAACCGCGCTGGAAAACCATTCATATTTACCATTTTGCGTGGTGGAAAACCTTCTAACACCCATCAGCGGCATTTGTAACAATCGAAATCATTCTACAGTAGCAGATGTGCCATTCTAAGTTCACAGAATTTCTATACAGGCAGTGTTAAGGTGCAATCATTCTCTGCTTTTCCTTTGTATGAAGGCTGTTGTAGTTTAAACGATTATGTCCTGAATATATCAAACAGAGCCGTTTTGTGGTTATTCGTAAATGATATAATTTCTTGTGATTCTACATGAATGACAGAGACATTTATAATTGCAATGAAAATTACTGTTTGATAACATGCCTGTGATTGCAATAGAAAACCAAATTTCAAACCAGCTTACACAAAAATAGAAAGGTTCTGTTACTGGATGCAAGCAAACTGTTTGACAGAATGCTTACCTATCTGAATTGGCAAAAGTAGAGCAAAAAAATTTAGTATAAAAACAGGGGGTATTAGTTAGGCAAGAAAAACTTGACCAGATCAAAATTTATGTCTCTTTTTCTCTTGCAGCGTTCTTTACCTCAGGCTTCAATTACACACTTTTTCATCCAATCTTAACCTTTTAAAAAGTGAAAGTTAGAAAACAAAGCTCAACTATGCACTTTTTCCTTATTTCTAACCTATGCTACTATGCTCAACTTTTGACTTGTGAACCTTGTCCCTTTTGAGTATAAAGAACTTGCTACCATGCTCAAGTTTTCACGACTTGTGAACCTCACTGTTTTTTTAGAATTAAAGAAAATGAAATATGTTTTATAACCACGGGGGACCTGCATCTAACACCAAAGTGAGCTTTTGAATAGGCTACGGAAATTCATCGAAGTGTAAGAATAAAGGAAGTTTGTCAATGTCTTTGTTACAAATGCAATTGGCAGGTGTAAAGTTCAGTTTACACCAAAACGTGGGAGCTTTGGGTGGTGAATGAACATTCATCAAGGCATTTTGACAGAATGCATCAAAAGAATATGTCACCATATGAATATTGTTGTTGCAGAAAATGCAGAAAATGAATTGTTGAAATGGCTTTAGAAGCTTTCGACAAATGCAACCAGTAGTGTTAAACCAGCGTCTTCCCTGCCTATGCCACATTGCCACATTGGGAGCTTTGAAACGCGGTATTGACATCCATCAAAGCTTTATGGCAGAAAATTTTGTTAGATTTTATAATTGAAAATGGTCTGGGTGTAATTGCATACAAAATATGGGAGCATAGAAAGGCACACAAATGGGGAAGCACAAACAACATAGAAGATGTTTCACAAGATGCTTTGACAGAGATATGGTCTCATGGCACACCATACTTGCAAGATATTCACAAATGGATGAAATAACTTTGGAAACTTGTAAATAAATGTATTGTTGTAGGCTTGAAGCTTCTTCCAGATTGCACAAGCACATCTCTATCTGCTCCATGAAATGAGAAGTATATACTATAGACAATGCAGCATAAAAAAATTTGTTTAGACATACCAAAATGAGGATTTTGTCAAATTTTGTAGATGAAATTGATTCGGTATGCGTGTATGCAAAACATTCTCGAACAAGACACGAACTTCTCACCAAAATATCTCAAAGAAATTTGGTGCCATGGGATTCCACGATTGCAAGATATTCACAAAATAGATTTGTTGTAAAGGCTGAGAAATTAGATGGGCTGGGCAGCAAGGATTCGTCTGAAACCGAGGAGCCCATTGGTGAGGAGAAGGATGAGGATGAGGAAGAAGTTGAGGACGAAGAGGAAGCTGAAGATGACGATGGAGAGAATGTGGATGCAGAGGATGAGGGTGACGAGGATGAAGAGGAACCAGATGAACAGGAGCCCGAGGAGAGCCATGAATCAGACAATGTAGACTCGGTGGAGGACAGCAATGACAACTCCTCTTCATCTGACTAATACACATAGATAAGTTGTTTTTGAGCCATTTTGTAAATTCGCAGCTCGGTATTTTGCATCTCCCCTGTTTTTCCAAACATTAATAGGATTATGGATCGTTTGTGGTGGATAGGAGCCATCTGTGGCTCCAAAATCTTTTAACTTTTAACTATTAATATACACTTCTCGGCTTCGGCCCCTTATTTACCAAAAAACAAGGAAAAAAAAAGGCTGAAGAAACTATTGAGCAAATGCAAACGGGCAGGTGTTAATATAAACTCTAGAACCTTTTCCAACAGCCTGCGTGGAAAACTGGGTATATGTTAGGAAATAAGGTTTACATTGAATAATTTAATTAGTTTGTAGTTAGGCTAGTTAGATGGTTGGGAAGTTCAGTCTGCGTAAGTTAGTTTTGTATGGGAAAATAAGGCTTTATAAAGCTATCTGAAAAGCAATGTAAAATGATTTTTTTTGAAATATCAACATATTATTTTATGCTAGTTTATTTGCAGCCATGGTTTGATTTATTTTCTCCACCATATTCCAACATTGGTATTAGAGCATTTTGTAAATGGGATGCGAAGAAGAAATGATTAGTAGTTGATTGTTTGCTGGTTTGAAACAAAGTTTGTTTGCTAGAGAGGTATATGACATTTTATCTGAAGAATATAGTGCAGCAATAATGTAAGCAGTGAGAAAAATATCAATGTTTTGTGTTTGCAACAAACATCTAGTTGATTGTTTGCTGGTTTGAAACAAAGTTTGTTTGCTAGAGAGGTATATGACATTTTATTTGAAGAATATAGCGCAGCAATAATGTAAGTAGTGAGAGAAAAAAATCAATGTTTTGTGTTTGCAACAAACATCTATCTTTTGTGAAGACTTGTAATTGGTGAGTTTGCTGGTGAATGCGTTGAATAAAATTTTCATTGAATTATGTTCGATTGTTTAATGCTGCACATAAAGGAGGAGAAGGGTGCAAAAGTAGAAGTGGAAACATAGAGATTTGGGCGAGAAAGAATTATTTTTATATTTGTTTTTAAAATGATGGATGAAGGCATATGAAAAACAAAGGTGAGGGTTTTACTTGGCATCTTGATTGCTTCTATTTTTACTAGTATACATGGACATATGGTTTCTATTGAGCAGTTTTACCATTGACATTTTAATGGGCAAAATAAATGCTTTTGAAGATCAAATTTGAAAAATTTGAAACATAGACAGATGGTTTACTTTACTCAGTCAAAATTAAAGGAGAAACATATTTATTTTGAAAGTCGTATGAGAGATCTGAGGTAGATCATTTTATTGGAGTGTACTTTGCAAAAAATTAATTTTATCATGGACATATGTATTACTTGTATTCGTTGGGCTGAAAGTCGTATGAGAGATCTAAGGTAGTTCATTTTATTGGAGTGTACTTTGCAAAAAATTAATTTTATCATGGACATATGTATTACTTGTATTCGTTGGGCCATTTGCGCTAAATTTGACAGGGGAATCAAGGATTTTGGAGACCTCTTGGAGGCTCATTTCCTATATTTGCTAGATAAAGAATAAAGTAGATCGAGTTGGAGGTTGGAGGAAATGGAGGCAGGAGGATATCTGTCATCCCAAGCTAGCTTCTCACTTAGGGGTGATTTGTTGCATGAGAAGCACTTTTTAATTGTCCCTGAAGAAAAGAGGGGGCTTGACATATATTGAATCCCTCTTCATGGAAAAAAGGGGGGATTTTGCAGATAATTGTTTTTGTCTCGATCTGCAGAGCAATTGCTTTCGTTTAAATAATTGAGTTTGTCTCGATTTGCATAGTAGTTGTTTTAGTTTGCAGATAATTGAGTATGTCTCGATCTGCAGACATGAAGAGTGGTTTGCTTGTGGATAATAGAGTATGTCTCGATTCACAAGTATTGTTGAAAATTTGCCTAGATAGAAATTTGGGTTAATGCAATTAGAGCTGGATGCCTAGCCATTTGCCTAGACTAGGAAGTTTAGGTTGATGCTAATGAAGAGTTGGAGATTCAAAACATTTACCTAGACCAGGAAGTTTAGGTTGATGTTGATGAAAACGATTGGAGATTCTAGACATTTGCCTAGACCAAGAAGTTTAGTCCAATGCTAATATAGTTTTGTTCTTGTTTTTCATAATGTAAACCTTAAGGGGGTTTGTTAGGAAATAAGGTTTACATTAAATAATTTAATTAGTTTGTAGTTAGGTTAGTTAGATGGTTAAAACGTTCAACCCCGTGTAAGTTAGTTTTGTATGGAAGAATAAGGCTTTATAAAGCCATTTGGAAAGCAATCTAATTTTATTTTTTTTGAAATATCAACATTTTGTGATATTGCTATTAGGTTTCAACTATGTAGTTTTTTAGTCAAGCTCATTGATCAATGTAAACCTTAAGGGGGTTTGTTAGGAAATAAGGTTTACATTGAATAATTTAATTACTTCGTAGTTAGATTAGTTAGATGGTTAAAAAGTTCAGTCCCATGTAAGTTAGTTTTGTACGGGAAAATAAGGCTTTATAAAGCCATCTGAAAAGCAATCTAAAATGATATTTTTTTTTTGAAATATTAACATATTGTGATATTGCTATTAGGTTTCAACTATGTAGTTTTTGAGTCAAACTCATTGACCCATGTTTCATGAGTAGTGGTTCACAAGAACCCATTTCTCATGAGAATGAATGGAACAGGTATGGTTTATTTGCAGCCATGGTTTGATTTATTTTCTCCACCATATTCCAACAGGTACGATCATTGATGGAAGCATAAAAGCATGGTGAATGAAGACAACAAGGTATTTTCAGATTCAAGACATGTACTTAATATTGTGGAAGAGAAAGAAAAAGAATTATTTATCTCACAGTGAAAAGTTAGTAGTTGCATTTAGGTTTGTTAAACACGATTCTTGGGATGACTATTTAAGTAGTTATAAAAACCCTGCTAGTATGTTCTGATTGCGACATTGCATATAAATTCATCTCTAATATTGTGGCAAGAGATGTGAAGTGTTTCCATCATTTTTAAACACGGACAATGTTCTTGTGCAGATTACTGGTGATGCTAAATGAAACAATCTGTCAATAGGCTTGTGCTATAATAATATGCATTGTATTAGATATCTTGTACCAATGAGGAGACGTCAATCAAAGAATAACAGAAAGGGAATTTTTTTTGTCCTAACCTACATGCAAAATGGAAGCATAGACATGAGGATGAACTATTTGAAAGAATGCCTCGAATTAATGTCATCTCATGAAATGAAATACATGTATCACACATGCCATAATGGTGTGGTTGAATGGTTCATGCAAATGCAATTGGCAAGCATACAAGTTTAAAACAAGGTTAATACCAAAAGGGCTATTTGTCGCACTATACAAAAAAGGTTTCCAATAGTTGTCGTTATCAACAAGGTGCATAGGTTGATCACACAGCTAAAATTGCCACCAGCAGATGCTTATCACAAGCTGAAGCATATTTTAGAAGATATCAATCACTTGATTACTACATTCTTAACTGGAGTAGAGGGCTCCCAATAAGTTGATTTGACTATTGGGATTGTTTATTTTTCTAGTGCCACTACAGGTTGGACTTTCACATTAAGATCATTTGCTAAGATTTGCGTAGTTCCATTTTGCTAAGATTTATGTTTATTTTGCTAAGATTATCTTAGTAATGGCCTTACATTATGTTTATATGTTGTATTGTGAAGTGTCACCCCTAACTTGGCTAGTGTAGTCTCCACACTCTTTTTGTGTTCACCAATCACTTGGCTGTAAATTTTAAAAAATGGTTCAAGAATGAACTGCACAAATGACCTCTCACCTTCTGTTGGGGAAAGTTTCATTTTGAAGGTTCTAATATCAGGATGAAAATACATCTCTTCCCACAAACAGGATGCAAAACAGGTTGCATCAAATGGAACTGCATAGATTTTTACATAGATCTTTGCAAAATAAACATAAATCTTAGCAAAATGGAACTTCGCAAATCTTAGCAAATGATCTTAATGTGAAAGACCAACCTGTAGTGGCACTAGCAAAATAAACAATCCCAAGACACATCTTTACGCAAGCTATTGAAAATTGTGAACCCATTTTGGGAGGTCCCCTTATGGTTAATGGTTAATTGCAATATTTTTTATTCTTTTGGTAGGGTGTATAGTGGTACTATTCAAATAGGTCAAATTGCATTACTATTGGGAGAGGGATATTCTCCTGATGATGAAGAGGACATGGCCATCAAGGAAGTGACTAAATTATGGGTATTTTTAGCTATATATCAAACACCTATAAGAAAAGCACCTGCTAGTCCTGGGTTTTGATAGAGGGTGTGGGTGCTTCCATTATGAAGACAACAACATTTTGTCATGAGTATCTTGATGAAGATGTTTTTATTTTCCATTCTTTATGCTTAACATATTATTAGTTGCTAAAACAACAATTTAGCCTTTGAATCCAAGTGAATTGCCAAAGATGGTAGAAGAGCTTCGTAAAATCAGTAAGAGTTATCCCTTAGCCATAACAAAGGCGGAGGAGTCAGGCTAACATACTATTTTGGGTACCAGGGATATCTATTTGGACTCTATTACAGAGGACCTAAGGGAACTTAATTTAGAAGTTGAAGTAAAGGTGGTTGATCTTGTAGCCTCTTTCTATGAAACTATGGTTGAGTCATCTTCAATCAAATGTTTTCAAAAACCCTAACATGAAAAATAAGATCACCATGCTTGCAGAACCATTTGAAAAATATTTGGCAGACAAAATAGAAAATGGTGTGGTAAGCCTAGATTGGCATTCACAGTTTCGGTAGGAGTCACTCCTCACCCTATTCTGTCTATTGGTCCAAATCTTTGAAGTCTTCACTTGAAGACAAATTTGAATAAGATAGAGATATCTGATATTGTATTCTGAAGAATATTGGGGATATTGATTCCTTCAGGTGAAATCCATATTTTCTATCTAACATTGGATGTACTTGTCTGGCTATTTTCAAATTCGGCGATTAGTGTTATGTCTGTGGCATAAGTATCATTAGAGTTGTCTGCATATCGAGCACACATATTATAGTTTGACATTATTATTTGCCTTCTTGGATTGATGGTATTCCGACTCCGTCATTGGCATTTGCAAGTTGTCTAAGAATTGAATACATCACAATGGAAGTGTGCACGACACAGTGGAAGTGTGCATGGTACGGTGCAAGTGTCGTCAACTTATTGAGGGGTCACCATAGGGAAGAGTGGGTGTTGTACAGTGGAGGAGGCCTAGTCTGTTGTTCAGTTAATTACAAATATGGGCATTTGGACCAGATAAGCAGGGTCCAAACATACTTCTGGATGACACGCTATCGAGTGAAGTTGATAAAAGCTTGCTGAATTCAGTTAAGGACTCATTTGTGCAAGGATTTCCATGGGGTGTTCTAGAGAAACCTCTCTGTGATGAAGCCATTTGTAATGTCAAGTTCAAAAGTCTAGACGCAAGGCAACCTTCTACACAATTGTAGTTTCTATGGAACTTAGGATACCTTACGTTATCATAAAGGTCTATACCATTTCAAGTGTTACTTCATAAAGATATCGATGGACTGCATTTTTCTTTATGGAAAAGATACTCAAAGAAAATTGCCATATCTAATCCATAACTAAAGGGGTTGCAATCCTCATAGCTCAAAAGAGAAGCAAAGTGTCAATGGCTAAGATGACATAAATGAAAGGATACAGGAATAGCTTCATAAACCTTCAGAGGAAAGAAGATACATGAAGATACAACTAAGAGGAAACTAAACAATGCGAGTACAAATGAGGCCAACAAAGATGGAAAATTATCTTGACAATGGTAATAATTGGGTCTTTCAAAGTTACAAGTTTTCATGTTAATCTTTTGTAAATGTGGCTTGTGTTACATATTTGTAATCAAGTTAGAAAATAAGCTTTGTTTACGCAAAATTGAGAAAAATCAACTCAAATGAAGCTTATTTTATTTTCTCAAAAAATTTAAAGGTTGTTACTAGGTACTTTCCAGGTGGTTACAGGTGGGTTTCAAGAAGAGGCCTATAAATACAATGCTATATGCAATGGAATGGGTAATTTTATGAAGGAGAAACTCTGGAGAAATTTTTGAGGATACTGTTTGATAACTTTTGTATTCACAAGGACTCCCCTATGGGCCATTGTTGACTGCTTTGATACCAAAAGTAATGCAGAGAGTACCTCTACTCTCCTCTCACCTTGTGTCTCGATCAAACAGATCAATAATTTATATTCATAAAATCAGGAAAGACCCTTTATTCTGAAAAGAAAAACGGTCAGAGATGCTTTGTCCATTACAAGACAACAATAATAGTAACTATAATGGAACATAGATCAAATTTGTAAAATCAGAAATTACATTAATTGAAAACAAGAGTGCAATAGAAACCCAAGTCTTGTCTATCCATTTGGATTCCAGAAAGAAAATGTTTACAATGCCGAAACTCAGAATAGTGCTCCCACCCCACCCAAAACACAAAAAAATTACTTCTCTCAAAACCACCTCCTACCCCACTAAAAGGAAAGTAAAAGCTAAAAATAGAATTGTCCAACACTGACAATTACAAACCAAAAAAGCTATACTGATTTTAATTTTGCTAAAATAATTCATATTGTTAATGGGACCAAACTTATACTGATGTGCTTGTAAATTGTAATTATGTACAATTAAAAGTTTCCTGACAACACGAGAAAAGAAAGCTCACCTCAAGTTTTGTCACCTCACTAAAACTAAATGCTGCTTGATACCCAAAAAAGGATTACGATGGCAAATTATAATGATAGAAATTGCAATATATTTCCTCCTTTGGTAAAAGTTATATTATTCCAGTTGCATATGAAATTCAAGCTCGTTTATTAAATTTAATACAACAAATTGTCCAAGACAATGATGGTTTCTTACACTTTTCCTATTTTGAGAAAGTTGTTCACAAATTTTTTAAGGCACTTCTACTGCATAGCAAGCTTTACAAACATTCTGTCACGATCTCTAAATGGAAACACTTCACGAACAAATTTTAACAAATTCTATTGCTTCTCCAATTGGGACTTTCTCCAACATTTCTCTATAAAATACCATAGATTTTTGTATCCCTTTTATGGTCTTACCATAATAAGCCTTACCCTCATAGCACAAAAGAGAAGCAAAGTGTCAACGGCTAAGATGGCATAAATGAAAGGAAACAAGAAGTCACAAAACCTTCAGAGGAAAGAAGGTGCAACTAAGAGGAAAGTAAACAATGCAAGGACAAATGAGGCAGACAACAATAGAAAATTATCTTGACAATGTCAATAACTGGGATTTTCTTCAAAGTTACAAGTTTCCATGTTATCTTTTGTAAATGTGGCTTATGTCACATATTTGTAATCAAGTTAGAAATAAGGTTTGTTTACGCAAAATTGAGAAAAATCAACTAAAATGAAGCTTATTTTATTTTCTCAAAAATTTCAAAGGTTGTTAGTAGGTAGTTACCAGGTTATCAAGAAGAGGTCCATAAATACAAGGCTATATGTAATGAAAGGGGGACTTTTACAAAGGGGAAGAAACTCTGGAGAAATTTTTGGATATACTGTTTGATAACTTTTGTGTTCACACGAACTCCCCTCTGGGCCATTGTTGATTGCTTTGATACCAAAACTAATGCAGAGACTACCTCTACTCTCCTCTCACCTTGTCTCTGATCAAATTGCTCAATAATTTATATTCATAAAACCAAGAAAGACCTTGTATTCTGAAAAGAAAAATGGTCAGATGTGCTTTGTCAATCACACAACAACAATAATAGTAACTACATTGGTGTAGCAACCACCCTTAGTTGCTACTATTTTTTTTTAAAACATCAATCATTAACTTATTCCACCAATCATTTTCCATTTAATTTAGAAGTGGTGATTATAAAAATCCTTCGTACACCATGGTGGCAATGACTCAGAATCACACTTCATGCTTACGAACGATAGTGTTTAGTTTCCATAAATAGGGTCATCCCTAGATCCAAATCTAAGCCTCAAGGATTCACTCTTGGTGACCCTTCCTATGTATCCTTTCATGGGAAGTCAAAGGCTTCGTAGTTCGCAATTAGAGGGAGCTCACTCTCTCCTCTTGATGGGATCTCTAATCTCTCTTTAATTTTGACTATCAATTAGGAGATTCCATAAACTTGGTCCCGTTACAATAAACAATATCAAAAGCTATCAAGTGTTGGTTCCATACCCATCCTTATCAATAAACAGTTTACCAACTTCATGCAAATACATGAGAGTCATATCAAAAATCACAAACACTAATTATCTCGAGCATACATCTCATATACAAAGGACTAGCTCATACACATCATAGGTACACAAGCTGACTAGCTTGCCATACATCACATACATAGAAAGTAGCTCTGACACATGTCACAATAACAATAGTGATTGACTCAAATGAATCGCAAGACAATAGTTATGGGCTCATATAAGCATCATGAATAGCATAGTGACTGGCTCTTATAGGCATCACAAAGAATATGATAACTGGCTCATAATCAATGGCTAATAATCCCTTGTCCATAGTGCATCCTAGAGAAAAGGTATATTGGTGTATTGCGCTCTACATCGTGGGTCTCATTCCTTTCCTTGGTCTTTGTACTAACGAATACTTGGGAAGAGGATTTGGTGCATCCCATACTACACCAAGGGTCTGTCCTCAACCCAACAAGGTGGCATAGACCATTTCACATACAACTAAGCCCAAAGTCATACCATGAGGTTGGTCCAATTATCACCTACCTATTCCTCATTAGAATTTCTCTTCTCTGCAGTCCATCAGACAACTAAGCAATGAGGACATCCATCGCCAACATGAAATTGGCCCCCAAACCCACGCACATCCCTCGCCTGCATGCAACTGGTGGTAACCATCCGCTAGCTAGGGGGTACGGCTGACAGTCTACTGACATAATACGCTCCTTGATTACTGTCAATCTCGAGCAGACAAGCTTATCTTATGTGGGTCATAGGATTTATCATTCGGTGATCACCTCGGATAGAATGGACTAGTCTATGGGCTAGAGCAATACTTACCTCTACCTATGCCCTCGTAGGGTCCTAACTCCATCCGTAGCCGTAAAAGTCAGAGCTTGTACTTGGCTTAGCATTATAACTGGAAGAGAGCTCCCTAATTCAGAATAAGTAGATTGCAATTGAACAATCGAGGAGTACCTACACAATTCTAAGTCTAGTATTAAATATTTCAAACACATAACCAACTTCTTAAATCCAATGCATTATGCCCGTGTAACATTAAGTAGATACCCGACTATAAAATAGTCAACCCAATCTATTTCCTTGTCTTTCTATTAAAAGCACATTATGTATTACATATAACTTATTAGGTTTTCTTGATGCTTTCATAACCACTATTATTCATTTCGGCCTCAATTGAAGCCAACTGTAGAGGAAAGGTTAAACAAGGAATAACCCCAATTTGTAGATTTATTCCCCCCCTAAACCCTCCCCTACGAACTTGAGGTCACAAGGGTATCCTTCACCCAAGTGTCGCATACGTCCCCACTTCCAAACGAGTCAAAGTTACACGTATTTCTCCTCGCAAGGCTTCTCAAAGGTTACCTACATACAAGCTCTCAAGGTTTCCTCATATCAATTTAGGGGTTTGGTTGATTGCTCAACTCAAATTTACCATGGTTCACACAAAACCCCTGGGAAAGTAATTCCATTGGAAGTTCAAATGATAGGTTCAACATTGGGATTCTTATACTCAAGGGATCAAGAGATCATACTTGTAGTCATATTAAATCCTTTAACACAATGCCTAAATACCATTCTACAAATATATGATAGAGCTTTGTTGCACTAAGGCAATGCTAAAATGGCATTAAATGAGCTTATTACACGTATTGTCACTACAATAGAATTTTTGATGGTCAATGATTATGCACATCTTTATATCGTCTCAATATAACACTATGCCCAACAATTCCAATATCCTAAGTATTTAAAACCTCGTAGGCCTTACAACATACATGATTCCTTATCTTAGCCACAATTCTTACACAAACTTGTAATCATCCAACACAAACATAGTACCCGTCCTTGGTTCCCATGATAGTTCCTCTATCAAGTGTATGGTACTTAAGAGGTCAATAATTATCATCTAGTCATAATATTGATATGATGCATGATTACTTCAAAGCTTTTCCATATCTTCCATTTTCATATCCAAGTAAGGTTCCTATAAGTGATTCCCAATAGGGGTTTGTGTTTAATGGAAAGAAAACATTTCCAAATTTAATTCCCAAATTAATAAGCCATAATTATAAAATTCCTTGACCTATGTTCAAACTTTACATGGATTCCTTACCACTGTCAAACATATATACTTCAAATTATTGTTCAAGTTTAAGATCATATGTCATAAATATAGTTATATCATATACATCGCAACAATGAGCTATCATAGTCTAATAAATGATACACAGGTATTCATTTCACACTAAAATATTAACCCCCCCAATTTTCAAAACTATTGCCTTAAATGCATCATGACAAATACATCTATCACATGTTTAATAAGCCTTTAAGACGTCACCTTGTGTTTAAAGTAATAAATGTTTTATAGTGTTGCTTAAAACCATGATGACATAATGATGTCCTAGTAGAATAGATATCACCATGAGGATATGTCTCCTAATAAAAATGGTACAAGGTTTGAGATCTCTATTAACAATAGTTATAAACATTCTCTAAGCAATGTCGAAAAATAAGTCACCTTTAGATGGTTCATAACACTATATCCATTGGATTACATCCAAGTATATATATATATATATATATATATATA
>MU226969.1:27756-42990 GCA_018584345.1 Thuja plicata | reverse complement strand
TTATGAGTAAGTGTTAGTATATCCAGATATGTTATATTGTGTGGTCACAAAACTAATCAATCTCTTAATCTCTACAATATCAATGAATTAATAATAGACTCATTATTTATATATTTTAATCAAGAAATTCCTTAATTCAATTGATAGTTTAAATGATACTTAGAAGTTGTATAACTACCTTGCATGTACACCATGAGCAATAAGAATCATGTAATAATTTGTATGTTCTATTGATTAATAGATAACATAGCACTTATTGATGATTTCTTACATTAGAAATCATTTTACCACTAGAAATTTAACGTGACCATAATAATTATATGAACCCTTCAGAAATTCAAGAAATAAATGGGTGTAGGGTTTGTGTGACTTTGACATACCTCTTAGGTAGCAAAATCAAGGAAGCACTGTGGCTTTCATTCAATCGTTGAGGGGTACCTTTTTAGCAGCTTCTCCTCTGGGCAAACTCTCCCCAGTCTCCTCCTTGCCCAAAACATCAACACATATAATCTTCTACTGCTGAGATCTGAAGAAGCAGTAGTGCTCGAACTGGTCCAACTTGAAGGCCAAACTTGAGGAAACACAACAATGTTCCTCCAATGGATAGAAAAACCCTTTTCAAAGAGTGATAAGCAGGCTTGAACGTCCATTTCTACACCCATGCCAAAGTAAAACTCCTTAGTAACAATATCCTCCTCCCCATCATATCCATTAAAAAAAACTGATGCTATTATGGATGCTGATAAGTTTCTCTATTTCCCACAATCCCTATGACTATTATCATTGTTATCATTCCAGCCTACATACCAAAGGGATATCTTGATTAGGTTTCAAGCACTCTCAAGTAATGCAACTGGCTACTTAAACCCATATTCTTTACCAATGTCCTCCCGAACAGTACCCAAAATGGGAGCTTCGGAACATGGTATGAACATCTATCGAGCATAATACAATGGAAACAATAAACAAGGCTTATAAGCTACAAAGTGTGGAAGCACAAAACAATGCATGTGAACTGTCAAACAAAATGCCTCCAAAGATTGTGATCTCAGGGGATATGCACCCCAAAAATGATTTCTTTGGAAAGGCTTTTGAGATTTTAAGCAAATGATGTTGTCAGGTGTAAGCCCAAATTCCACAACTGCTCCCAGCATCTTCACGTATGCTAAAAGGGAAGCTATTAGAACAGGGTACAGACATTCATCCATTTACAATGGACGACAGATTTGTTAGATAGTATAGTTGGGGAAAATGCTCTATAAAGATTTCATAGATTTCCCACTTCTCACACTCTTCAATGAGGACATGCTCATTCCCACAAAATGTTTTGTATTTAGATCCATTTCATAGCAATGATCTGGAACTCCTTCCCTGTCTCCCATTGCACCCATTAATCACACTTTCATTTACAATATCTCTTATGGCACCAATCCCTGATTGGTTGGACAACATGCATCAAGGAGGTAGATGACAACATTAATTTTCTTATCCTCTCCCTGTTTTTCCTTATTCAATATTTCTCTCATGGTGTCGTCGCATGGAATGCAATGGTTGCAGATGAGAAGGCTTTAGGAACTCTCAAGCCAATTCCGCTGGTAATTTTCCTACACCCCTACAATACTTCCTCTCCTAAAATACAATGGTTACCAGAATTTTTGAAACAATGGGGCACCATACTTCTTAATGGCATGGTTGCCACTCTCCTACTGTCCTTGGTTTGACAAGGCGCTAGGCTGCCTTAATGGTGTTGTCATGCCCATCTACTCATGCTACTCACCATACCTGATCCGTACTTAATAAATGCAATATGTCTCTATGTGTAATGGAGGAAATTGACTCCATTCATTGCCTGTGTCCCTTAACTGCCAGACTCGCCCAATTGATGGCTGTCCATGCCTAACAAATGCTTATTATCCCCTGTACGTTGGATCGTTTCATTTTTACTTCTTACATATTTTGGCCACTTTTATCTATTTCTTTTATTTAAGACCCCCATCAGCTTGGGCTGACATGGGATGTGACAAATGGAACACAGATCAAATTTTCTGAATTCGAAATTATAGTAATTGAAAACTAGAGCGCAATAGAAAACCTAGTCATGCCTGTTCATTTGAATTCTAGAAATAAAATGTTTACAATGCCAAAATTTAGAACAGTGCTCTCCCAGAAAAGCAAAAAAAAAAACTTCTCTCAGAACCCGTCTCCTACCCCACAAAATGGAAAGGGAAAGCTAAAAATAGAACTATCCAACACTGACAGTTCCAAACCAAAAAAGCTATACTAATGTTAATTTTGCTACTATATTCATATTATTAAAATTTAAAAGGTTCAAACCTATACTGATGTGGTTGTAATTATGTACAATTACAAAGTTTCCTGACAACATGAGAAAAGAAAGCTCACCTCAAGTTTTGTCACCTCACTAAACCTAAAATGCTGCCTGATACCAAACAATGGTTATAATGGCAAATTTTAATGATAGAAATTACAATATATTTCCTCCTTTGGTAAGAGTTATGTTACCCAGTTGCATATAAAATTCAAGCTCATTTATTAATTTTTTAAAAAATAAATTGTCCAAGACAATGATGGTTTCTTACACATTTTCCTATCGTGAGAAAGACATTTGCAATTTTTTTTGCACTGCTACTGCATAGCAAGCTTTATCATATACTTTCCCTTTCCCAATAGACACAATTTACAAACATTCAATGAGTGTCATAAAAGTCACGATCTCTAAATGGAAACCTTTCACCAACAAATTTCAATAAATTCTATTGCTTCTCCAATTCGAACTTATCCTACATTTCTATATAAATTACCAAAGAATTTTGTATACCTTGCTGTAGCATGAATCATCTCTTTTATGGTTGTGGTCCTGATAACAGGCTCACATCCCGAATACTATAGAGATTATCGAGCCCATTTCTGTGCAGCCAAAAACAATTACTATGAACAATTTGTTGAAATGGTAACCTAATAGTGGAGTGTTTTATAATTTTTAAATGTGATTTCCTGATTTGAATAGTTATTATACCAGGCCAGAAATGGCCTAAGAATCACTGGTTTCTTGAGAAACTGATTTCAGAAGGTAATGGACTTCGACTGTAGAAGCCCTTTACTTCCAGTTCTTTCATAAGCTGCGTTTCTTGATGAGATTTCCCCTCCCTCAAAAGCCTCTTCACTAGTACATAATAAGTCTTACTGTCTGGAATACAATCCCTAGCAAGCATGTGATATATGAACTTCAGAATAGTATTGAGGTTGCCATCCTTGTAGATCAAAAAGAAGATCTTGTAAGTATAATCATCAGGTATATAACCCTTGCAAGTGAGGTCATTTAAAAGCTCAATAGCGGCTTCTGATCTTCCCTCTATGTGCATTGCACGGAGCACATTATTATATGTAAACATATTTGGAGCACAGCCTTTCGTAGCCATTTCGTCCAGAAGATTCCTTGCCTCTTGGGACCTCCTCATAATGCATAGACCTAAAATTATAGTATTATATCAGGTTTAATGCCCTCTACTACCATATTTTCAAGTAGGTATGTTGCCTTGTCTACATCTCTTTCTCTGCATAACCCACTGATTAATGGGTTGAAAACCACAGTATCTGGACTAAGGCTATTTCCACGCATCTCCTCCAAACGTTTGGCAGCCTCCTCCATTCTTCCCTGCTTGCAGAAACCATTGATTAGTGTAGTGAAAGTCACAATATCAGGGTTGAGCCCATTTCTACGCATCTCCTCTATAAATTTGGTAGCCTCCTCCTCCATTCTTCCCTGTTTGCAGAAACCATCGATTATTGTATTGAAAGTCGCAATATCGGGGCTAAGCCCATTTCTACGCATCTCCTCCAGAAGTTCAACAACCTCCTCCATCATTCCCTGCTTGCAGAACCCATTGATTACTATAGTGAAAGTCACAATATTTGGGTATTGCCCACTGCCACGCATCTCCTTCAGAAGTTTGGCAGCCTCCTCCATTCTTCCCTGCCTGCAGAAACCATTGATTATTGTATTGAAAGTCACAGTACTTGGGTAAAGCCCATTTCTATGCATCTCCTCTATAAGTTTGACAGCCTTCTCCATTCTTCCCTGTTTGCAGAAACCATCGATTATTATAGTGAAAGTCAAGTATCGGGGTTGAGCCCGTTTCTACGCATCTCCTCTATAAGTTTGGCAGCCTCCTCCATCTTTCCCTTGTTGCAGAATCCAATGATTAGCGTATTGTAAGTCACAATATCAGGAGTGACTCCATTTGGCTCCATTTTCTTCAATGACTCCAAAGCCTCATTCATCCTTTCCGCCTAAATAAATCCAACCACAATAGAATTATATATTACTTTATCGGGGACAAAATCAAAATTGGATGGCATATGTTGCTAACAGAAGCCATCAAAAGAAATTGTAAACAAAAGCCATGTTGCTAACCTTACAATAGGCCTTGATCAATGTAGTGAAGATCTTAATGTCTAGTTGGATCCCAGTAGACCTTGTTGGGGATATGAAGCTCAACAGCCATCATCGTTCCCTCCAAGAGACTCTGTCTCTTCGGTTTCTTCTGCTGGTTTCTCAAGAGTCTCTTTGGAGCTCTTTATCTATTGTAATTGCTGTAACTTGTTGTAACTTCTGAATCAATAATATATTCTCCTGCTCAGTGTGGATGTAGGCATTTTTGGCCGAACCACGATAAATCGGTGTACTCTGTTTTTGCATTCTTGTTTGCATATTTTTGTTGCTCTTTAACTTTTACAATTGGTATCAGAGCAAGGCATTGCTGTTCAGAATTTAGGATTGAAATTCTGGGATTATGGAGGAGCTCAAAGTGCAGAAGTTTACAAGCAAGAATTTCGGCCTGTGGAAGGTGCAAATGGAGTCGCTATTAATTAAGCAAGATCTAGCGCTTGCTATAGAGGGGAAATGGAAGCGACTAGACACGATGTCTGATGAGGATTGGGAAACAATGGACAGGAAGGAAAGAGCGACAATTCTTCTTTCGCTGTCCGAAAATGTGTTGTTCAATGTTATAGAAGAAACAACAACAAAGGCAGTTTGGGATAAGCTGAAAACTACTTATGCAATGGCGTCCGCTGCAAACAAGGTTTTCATCATGAAGAAACTCTACAGTCTAAAAATGAAGGATGGTGGCAACATGGTAAATCACCTCAACAAATTTAATACTCTTCTCAGCCAATCAAATTCGGTAGGCATTCCACCAAGCGATGAAAACAAAGCTGTCTTATTGCTATGTTCTCTTCTAGCAAGCTGGGATGGAGTGGTAACAACGATAAGCACATCGTCTCCCGGCAAGAAAAAGTTAGTTTTTGATGAAGTTGCAGCTACTCTTCTTGGTGAAGACATGAGAAGAAAGAGTGATGTTCCTTCGTCCGGTGAAGCCTTAACGACAGTGAGCATCGACAATAGAGGAAGGAGCTATCAAAGAGCTAGAAACTCCAACAATAGAGGGAGATCGAAGTTTGCAAAAGGGACAGATTCGAAAGAAAGCAAAGGGGTTTGTTGGTTTTGTGGCAAACCAGGCCACTCAAAGAAAAATTGTCGTTCTTACAAAAAGGCACAAGACAAGGTGCGGGCCAACCAAACAAACATTGCTTATGAGAAGGATGATTTCAGGATTTTAGTTCTCTCAGCAAGTGATACTATTTCAGAATCGTGGGTACTTGATTCCGGTGCATCCTTTCATGCTTCCTCTCGCACGGAGTTGTTCACAAATCACCAAGAAGGTAATTTTAGGAGAGTTTTCTTGGGTGACAATAATGCTTGTGACATTATTGGAAAGGGTGATATTTTATTGCCATCACATGGAGGAGGACAATGGCTTTTAAAGGATGTTCAACATGTTCCAAAATTAAAGAGAAATCTGATTTTTGTTTCTCAACTTCATACTCAAGGCTGCCATACATTCTTCAATCCGGACACATGGAAGATAACTAAGGGGTCTTTGACAGTAGCAAAAGGAGATAAAGTTGGGAGTTTATATATTCTAGAAAGTAATGATGAAGTGGGAGCTGCCATGACATTGTGGACAGCAACTCGGAGCTTTGGCATCAAAGGCTCGGGCACATGAGTCGGAAAGGACTCGATGTAATGCTGAAAAGAGATCAACTGTCGGGGCTGAAATCTATTGATATAGAATTCTGCGAACATTGTCTCTATGGCAAACATAAACGGGTCAGCTTCTTGAAGACCAGTAGTGAGAAAAAGGGCACACCTTTGGAGCTTTTTCACACGGATGTCTTTGGACCCACTGAGGTAACTTCCTTTGGCGGGGCTAATTATTTTGTTACTTTTCTAGATGATTGTACAAGAAAAGTTTGGATTTATATGCTCTCTAGGAAATCTAAAGTTTTCTCTAAATTTAAAGTCTTTAAAGCTCTTGTTGAGAATCAAAGTGGACACAAGATTAAGTGTCTAAAGAGTGATAATGGAGGAGAATTTTGCTCCTCAGAATTTGATTCTTTTTGTGCGGATAATGGTATCCGTCGAATCAAGGTTGTTCCATTTACTCCACAAGAAAATGGAGCATCAGAAAGGCTGAACATAACTAGTCTTGAGAGAGCTCAGTGCATGCTCTCTAATGCCAGATTGACTAAGGAATTCTAAGCTGAGGCATGCAACACAATGGTGTATCTCATAAATAGGAATCCTTCATCACGACTGGATTTTGGCATTCCGGAGGAGGAATGGTTGGGAAAAAGAATCTCATATTCTCACATTCCGGTGTTTGGATGTGAAGTTTTTATTCATGTGCTGAAAGAAAAGAGAACCAAGTTGGATTTTAAATCTCAAAGGGGTATCTTCATGGGCTATGATGAAGATCAATATGGGTTTCATATTTGGGATCCATTGGAGTAGAAAATCATCCGTAGCAGAGATGTAGTCTTCAATGAGAAGACATTTCCAGCTTTTCAAAATCAATATGAAGATGAAAATACTTTGTTTAATGAGCATGATAAACATACATTCTCTGTTCTGAATGGTTCACACTTTACACCTTGGACAAACACGGGTTATGGTGAACCCTCTAACTTACGTGAACAACATACGCCTATTACAGTGAGTCCGCATGTGACATTCAGCCCACAGCCTGGCTGGCAGAGGTCACCTTCTATGCTAAATGAAGGGAATGATGCGTCCAATCCTCCAACATTGAATGGAGGAAATGCACAAAATGGTTTGAGCGGCCACATTGGGAATTTTGCAGACAGGGGAAATGCGGGTCCCTCTTCTCTTCAGCGTGGCCATCAAACATCACTTACACCACAACCCCATGCCACTCTTAGCCCATCAAACATCTCTTGGCCCCAACACGACATGGTAGATGGAAAACACGACATGTCTGTAAGCCATTAGGACAAGGCAGCTAGCAACCATGATGACCTTGCCAGCAATGTTCACATTGGATAGTCAGACCTCCCAAAGACAGCGCGGTTTGTTTCCTCTGTTTCGATGGATAACAAAACAAAAAACCTGTGGCAGGCTAGCTGGCATTCCTCCTCACGATGTCACTGGATTTTGAAAGAGAGGGAAACTCTATCGATTTGTCTTCAAGACGCGAACAGTCATCAATGGGAATTGGTCTTGATGCAAGGGCTGTCAATGTGGAGTCTGAACATTGCCACGCCACTCATTTGGATGACACTAGTCAACAACATCCTCTGTCACATTCGCAGGAGGAAAGTGTCCCTATTTTCAATGGTAGAGGAGAAAATTGGTAGCATCATGAGGAGGCCGAAAACAGAGATGTTGCCTCCACCTCCAGCTCATTTACACAGAGCAAATGTTTTGTCCCATATTCAATAGGCAGCCCTCATGAATTGTATACTCCAAAAGAACTTTAGCATGGGTATGAGGAAAATAGTAATCCTCCGAAATCAGAAATTGATCCGGGACTCAGAAGACCATCTCGACAGAGAAAACCTCCAGCAAAGTTCTCTGATTATGAGTTATTGGTTGCAGAGGAGGCATAACCGTCTTTACTAGTGTCTGATCAATTGGAGCCTGCAAATTACAAAGTTGCTTGCAGAGCTTTGGATTTGCAAAAATGGAAAGATGTCATGAGAGAGGAAATAGATTCGTTGGCAATGAATCAGACTTGGGACTTGGTGCCTTTGCCACCAAATAGACAAGCTCTCAAGAATAAATGGTTTTATAAATTAAAGGAAAAAGATGGCGACAAGGTTCGTTATCGGGCCAGATTAGTGGTAAAAGGATATGGACAACAGCAGGGCATAGACTTCAATGAGATTTTCTCCCCGGTAGTCAAGATGATTACTATTAGAGTTGTTCTAGACTTGGTTGCTGCATGAGATCTTGAGCTGGAGCAGTTGGATGTCAAGACTGCGTTCCTACATGGTGATGTAGATGAAGAACTTTATATGATGCAGCCGAAAGGCTTTGTGAAAAAGGGGAAGGAGCATCTTTATTGCAGATTGAAGAGAAGCTTGTATGGACTTAAGCAGGCCCCAAGGCCATGGTACAAGAAATTCGATCAATTTATGATTGAGCACAAGTTCATACGTTCAGAGGTTGATCCATGTGTTTATTATAAACATTTGCCCACAGGTGAATTTATAATTCTCTTACTATATGTGGATGATATGCTAGTAGCCAGAACCAGTATGAAGATTGTTCGTGAATTGAAGAAGCATTTGGCAAGCAAATTTGCAATGAAAGATTTGGGGGCAGCCAAGAGGATACTTGGGATGACCATTTCATGGGATAGATCCAAGAGGAAACTTTGGTTATCTCAAAAGCAATACATTGACAAGGTATTGGACATGTTTGGCATGCTGGAAGCCAAACCAATTTGTGTCCCTTTAGCATCTCATTTCCGTTTGACTGCTAAAATGTGTCCCACAACGCACAAGGATACAAAATTCATGAAGGGAATCCCTTATACTTCAGCAGTTGGCAGCATTATGTATGTTATGATTTCTACTCGCCCGGATATTGCTCATGCAGTGGGAGTAGTTAGCCAGTTTATGAGTAATCCCGACAAGCCTCATTAGGAGGCGGTTAAATGGATTCTCCGGTACCTTAAAGGTACTTTTGATCTTTCTTTATATTTTGGGACAAATAAGCCAGCATTGCAAGGATTCATAGATTCAGATCTTGGTGGAGATTTAGACAAGCAGAGATCCACCTCAGGTTATGTTTTCACATTTGCTGGGGCAGCCATCAGTTGGGGGTCTAGATTGCAACATTCGGTTGCACAATCATTTGCTGAAGCCGAATACGTGGCTCTCTCCAAGGGGGCAAAAGAGATGGTATGGTTGCAGATTTTGTATAAGGAATTGGGCCTGCAACTATCAGATTTTAATCTCTTTTGTGACAGTAGTAGTGCTATATTCATGAGCAAGCATCATACATCTCAGCGACGCTCAAAGCACATTGACTTGCGTTATCATTACATTCCGCATATGGTGGAAGAAAAAAAACTTCAAGTTGTCAAGATTGACACAAAAGTGAATCTAGCGGATGCTCTCACGAAGGTTGTAACACGGGAGAAGTTTGAGTTTTTTCAAGCTTCTCTCGACATTTCTAGCATGTGATAGCAAGGTTTAGAGTAGGGGAATAACTTGTTACAGCAGTGGTTGATCTTCAAGTGGGAGATTGTTGGGGATATGAAGCTCAACAACCATCATCATTCCCTCCAAGAGACTCTATCTCTTTGGTTTCTTCTGCTGGTTTCTCAAGAGTCTCTTTGGAGCTCTTTATCTATTATAATTGTTGTAACTTGTAACTTCTGAATCAATAATATATTCTCCTGCTCAGTGTGGACATAGGCATTTTTGGCCAAACCACGATAAATCGGTGTACTCTGTTTTTCCATTCTTGTTTGCGTATTTTTGCTACTCTTTAACTTTTACATACCTCATTTGTGAATACAGCGATTCCACCATCGTAAACTTTTTTTCATACACAAGAAAATTCAGTGAAATGTTGTAGATTTCGGTTGTGGGTGGGAGTCATTTTACCTCCATTTTGTGAAGGACTCCAAGGGCCTGGTCGACCATGTACACCTTGGCATAGCCCATAATGATGTCGTAGGAGGCTTGCTCTATTGGCTTACTCATTAAGCTCAAAATGACCTTCATGTGCTCCAAATGCCTTGCACAACTCAGGCGATGAATGAGTAATTCGTAGATTGAAGTGTGGGGAGTGAACCCCTTTTGGGGAGTGCACCTTGAAGAATTGTGAAGGCCTTCAGACAGTCCCTTTCTTTGTTGAGGACATGGAATAGCTCTCTTGAGATGATGATGTTTGCATTCAGTGAAGACGACAATGGGAGCTTCAGTTTACCAGTGTAGGAAGAGGGGGAATTTTTGAAGGGCTTCTGGTGGAAAGAATGAGGCGTGAGGCTTGGTCTTGTTGAGGAACACACAGATGGATCGATTGCAGAAGCTATTGCACTGGATTGTGTGTGGGTTGAAGATTTCTCTCACCGAAATATATTTTTCAAGATAATGTGTCAATATATTTCTGAAGTATACGGAGACCTGACCATGGTGAAAATTGCAAATCCATGTCCTTGAAAGTGGAGTATTCAAAATGACACTTTCTCATGGAGTTCCCAGCATATGAAGACATTTGTGCTAATTATAAAACCATCTTGAAAGTGGACAATATGAACGGTCTATTTGAAGAGGATAGGGTCAACCAAACTGCGGGTTTGCTGGTCAAGATCTATAAAAGAAAATCGTGAATGGAAAGTATTATTAAAATTGTTTAAGGTTGTGAGTTCATTTAGTCCCTTAGCCTCGTGGACGTCATTAAAATCATTCATTCATTCATTGAGTCTTTTGTTTTGGTTCCACTTTGATTAGACTTTTATGTAGTGGATGAAAATAGATGTATAATTTGACTTTTGAACCTCATTTTCAGTATTCCCATGCCGAAATCTCACTAATCAAATTTCTGCACTGTTTTCTTTCATTTTTCTTTTACACGTGTCTACGATTCATTTGTTAGCAATAAATCTCATCTTGAGCCATGTTCACCAGAAGAATTTCCATCATTGCCGGAATGATTAGTGAGTGAATGATTGGTGCTAGAGCAAAGGGCAATAGTAATAACTGACCTTTTTGTCATCATGATCCCCCAATTATTAATATAAAAGGAGCCCTAAAAATGATAACACATGTACTAATAGTTGATCACACATATACTAATAGTCGATCATCTTTTAGCTTTTTGCGCCATTTTAGCTTTTTTGGTTGGTAACATTTGTGCACCACTATGTTGAAACATTTTGTAAACATAGTGGGTATCGGGTGACACTTTGAAATGACCACTTTTTGACCATTCTGTGTTCGACAGTCTCTACAAATAGATCCATGAATACCCAGAAGCTGAAACCTTAGCTTTAAGTAGTTAGCTCGCATATAGAGACAACAAAAAAAAAGCATCGAAATCCAACATACTGTTTAAGATCTATGTGTAAAAAATTAAGGTGTGCCGATAAGGTTCTTTCCCCTAATGAAAGAAGGGACCGTCAATCCAACACCCATTGGGTGCATCCTGGACATCTCATCATATATAACAACAGTTCTATAGTTAATGCGATTTACTACTTAAAACTAATTAAAATTAACGCTTTCCGCATGGACTTTGGAGAAACTAACGGGCACAATAATTTATTTGGACGCTATTTTTTATATATATATTAAATGATGTTTTATTTTAAATTCTTTAGCAGTATTATGTTTAAATATTTTTTCTGTTTCTTTTTATAATATAAATTAATAATTTGTATGAACATTTTTCATTCATATATAATTTATATTAAAATATTATAAATAATATTTTTATTAGATTTTTATATTAATGGTTGAAATTATGTGAGATTTTTCATCATCAACATTCCAAATCATATTTTATTTTAATTATTGTTTCATTCTCTTTTGAATTTTCATGAGATAGTATGATCCAAAAGATTGATGATGAAAATTCTCAAAAATTACACGACTATAATATATTTTGGTTTTAAACAACAGATTAACATCTCTTTACTATTTGAAAAAGTAGTTAGCATATTTATTTATCTTAAAATACAAATTTACATAGTTATTTCAAATTATTTATTTTACATATTTGACCATATTTATTTAAATTTTAAATTATAAAATATTAAATAAATATGAATCAAAGCAAGGTTAATTAAATTATAGTAATTTATAATATTATCACAAGTTTGTCTTATATCATATATAGTGTAAAAATAATTTTCCAAATTTATACTAAGCAATTTCATAATCAAAATCATGCATGTTTTTTATTATATAATATATTATTTTTAATTAGTTAAGCATGCAAAAAAGGGGTTTGACCCTTACAATAACACAGTCAAGAGGTTGTCAAGAAAAAAACAACACAACAACAGATGTGTAGCAAGAACACCAAGGCCTCAAGAGGCACACCGACTAAAGCAATAAGAGAGTCACAAAGAAAACAATAGGCCATAGATGGCCAAGCACAACAATAAATGTGTAGCAAGAACATCAAGGCCTCCAGAGGTACACTGACTAAAGCAACAAGAGAGTCACTAAGAAAACAATAGGCCATAGATGACCACTTACAATGCAGGTGCTAAAAGTAATCTCTAACATCACACTACCAACAACCCATAGATTGGGTACAACAGATAACAAAATAGTGCCAAAACCAAACTGAGACAAAAAAGTACCATCTCCCCAACTGAAGAACTACCTCCCAGCTACGACACTCCTTTCGACCTCAATAGGAAAGGGCCTCACCTCAATAATAGCAGGAGAGACCAACGACAAGGAGAGAACACCACAAT
This sequence comes from Thuja plicata, assembly GCA_018584345.1. NCBI lineage: Eukaryota > Viridiplantae > Streptophyta > Pinopsida > Cupressales > Cupressaceae > Thuja > Thuja plicata. The sequence continues at coordinate 30,163 of MU226969.1, read as the reverse complement.
TCCATTCCATACCCAACCAACCACAAAAAGGCAAAGCCTACATAGAGTTGCAAACCTCCTCTTTCACAAAGCATGCCTCCACCTCTATAGGAAACATGTCCACCTCTATAGGAATCATGAAAAAGGAAGAAGGAAACAAAATGTGTCAAGCCTCCAAAGTAGTCAACAGAAAAACCCTTGCACCAGTTGTAAAATTCAACAAAAAGCCACAAACCAGCACGAGCCTTTGAAAACTTTCAGCAAACGACTAGCCACAACAAAAAGAAAGACCACTCTCCTTATCGACCAAATTGGACAATCGCAACAAGAAGATCAGAGAGGAACATAAAGGTCAACAACTTTCATCACTGCATAAACCAAAGCTACTAATATCGTATTGGCATCCAGAGAAATAGATACTTGTCTTCCCAGAAGGTAACTTCAATAGGTAAGTATCAACCTGTATTTCCACCATACGCAACACCCAAAGCATAGCCAATCTCTCATGGCACAAAAAGATAGGCCTCCACTTCACCAAGATCCAAATATTTAGGACCACTTCCATAAGCCACAAACACTACAGGCATAGAACATCAAGGGGACCCCACACCAGGCTCTTGTCACACACCAAACTAATCCTTCTTTCAACTTCCTCAACCCCATCAAGAAACAATGGGGTAAGGAAGGTCCCGATCATAAGGCCCTCCAGATCCTCTACCTCTACAACTCTCTAACAAACTAGAGGATCATCACAACCCTGTACACCCCATGGCAGAAAGGGACCAAAGAGAGCCCAAGTCCAAATCATAGGGACAAAGTTGTACATAGAAAAAAAAAAACTCAAGCCCAGAACAAGATAGGGCTTCAACCAATCCATCATGCAAGGGACGTCAGCAACGAGCATATCAAAAAGCAAAGAACAACCCCTTCTCACCTCATGAATAGAGGATCACAAAATCAAGATACCAACAACAAAAAATAGGAGGACCCCAACTGTTCGCTTCCACAACATCTTCACGACTTGAGCCTTTCGCAAACCGCTCAGGCAAGTGTTGAGAACACCCGCAACCAAAATTGTAGACCCCAAAAAAACAACCCCACTACAGGAGATGAGAAACAAGTTGTGTTTAGGATGTAGCATCCTCCAGTCTATCTAAGAATCCCAGAGACCTCAGGGACATGAAACACCTCTGACCGCATGAAAGGCACACAGATTCCACGGGTCTGCCAGCCTGGACAACCTACAAGAAAGCCCAAAACATTGGGCTCTACGAAGAAGGTAAACAAAATAGGCCTTTATCAATGACCAACCTTAAACATCACACACGAAGGAAAAAGTTAAGCTTGCAAAAAGTAAGTCAACTTTGATGATTTAACACTTTCTGTCTATGGATCAGTCATTAGTGTATGATGTTTACAACTGGGACTTATCAACATTGCTAGAACAGGGCCAAACAGTCCATGTCAGCCACGATCTAGGCTCATGCATAGTGTTATCCATAGCCATCCATGATAGAGCATGAAATAGATGAATAAAAACCCAACTTTGACGCACATAACATAAGCCTTCAACTCTTCTCAGGAGGCTCCAACGCACCAGTTGGAGACAAGTAAGAGAAACTGTAGGGAGAAACCATAAACCCGAATATGGATAAAACAATGAAAATTTCCTCCAAACAGGAGAACCCACAACCAGCTCGAGCCCGAACAGAGTGGCTACTGACCACCGAAAGAAGAGAGCCACCATCATTTTCAGCGCAAGCCCAAGCAGGAAAGACCAACAACAGCGAATAAAGAAGATAATGTTCCCAATGGGACCCTTGGGAACAACATTCACCCAAGTGCTAAAACTCCAGAGCGCCAGCATAGACAAGGCCAGTTAGAAACCATATAGGGTTGAGGATATGCGCCTCATCAACAACATATTCAAACATTGGCTGAGGCTTCCACAAAGAATAGCAAGCAGGAGCCAGTGAAAAATGATCCAACGACAAGCCATTGGAACCCATAGGGGCCAAAAAACCTCTCTCCATGCACACCCTTCCACCAACCACAAATCGTAGCAACATAAACACCGAACAACCCACCACCGCAAAAATGGGTCTTCCTGAATCCACTTGGATCATTTTCATCATCTACATCCTCTTCTTAGTAACCCCGGAATTTGAAAACCCACCCCTGCTCCTCTTCTGGCTCATAGCCATGTTATTTGATAAATTGTATATAATATATTGTTATAAAAGATGATACAATTAATATAAGAGAATAGTTGAAAGCCACTTGGATTTGTAGGAAAATATCAATTAAACTTGTAAGATTAATATATTGTTATAAGAGATGATACAATTAATATAAGAGTTGATGAAAATCACTTCCATTTGTAGGAAAATCTCACTTAACCTTGTAAGATTCCAACTATTCAAGTTTG
>MU226969.1:0-27079 GCA_018584345.1 Thuja plicata | reverse complement strand
TGATAGAAAATATATGTAATTTTAAAATAGTTTTGTTATATTTATATTTATGTTTTAGATTTGAGATTTAGCATTCAGTTTTATGTTTCTATTTTGTATTAAATTTTGCATTTTATATTCTACAACAAGATTTATATTTTGTATTATTGCTCTACAAAAATGTGAAAAAGAGTTTTTAATTCTCCCCCTTAGAAGAGACTTAGGACTTCAAGTACACAAACACAAACACCATCTAGCTGAGTGTCTAGGAAGGACTCAAGGCCCCTCAAATCCTCTAACCTTTGTCCTAGGAATCAACAAGTTTGCTTTCGGAAAGAAGAAATCAGATTTGAGCACACAAAATTTGCCCTTAGTATCTGTTTTTGAGGAGGGTTGGCAAGAGGTCCACTGCAGGAAAGTCAGGAGACAGATTAGGGCACATGTGAAGATGTCTAACTATGCTTGGGAGGATTTTGGTGAATCACTAAGGAACACGCAATGCAATTTGGTAAAATTGTGGAATAAAAAATTAGGCAACCTGAGGTAGAACACAAGAATATGCATGAAAATGGGGGCGAATTGCATTCCATTAGGTAGCTGAAGGAATAATAATCAAATTTGCGATACCAAATCACCCCTGGCAAACCCTAGAAGCAGCCAAAACTTTAGGAGCATGATAGGCAGGATCTATGAAATTGAAACAAAATCTATCCACCCTGTTTGGGATCACTTTTTGGATCTGGACATTCTGGCAGTTTGGAGTGGACTTGACCAACCTTTTCAAAATATCAAAAGATGGTGGGAAAATAAGTTCCCCAACCAGGTACCCATTAATGGGTGTTCTCAGGTTGATCCAGCAAAAGTAGGGAGAGAGGATGTTAGATGAGAAAAACTGGAAGAAGGATGGCCCAAAGTGAATTTTGGTGGGGCAACCAAAGGGAATACTGGCCCATCGGGCATAGGATGTTTTGCGAGAGATTCAAAAGGAAGTATTATCGCAACTAGACACAAAAAGTTACGAGATGGAACAAACAATGATGTTGAGGTCCAAGCTGCACTCATGGGGGTAGAGTTAGCACAAAGATTGAAGGTGACCAAATTACACCTGGAAGGGGATTCTTAGATCATCGTAAATGTTATTGCATCGGGAAAATCCTTTGCTTGGAGAATCCAAAAAATAATTTTGATCATCGTAAAGAAGTTGATGACCTTTCAAAACTTCAAAATTACACGTGTAACAGGAAGGTAATGGCTTGGGTGACTCACTGTCCAAATTGGTAGTCTAGGTGGCACATAGAATAGAAGGTAGGTGCTCAAGCGTGTAGAAGACGTCATCTTTCCCCCTCGAGGACTTTGATGTGACAGATGGGAAATCAATTTTGGGTTGGATTTGGCTATTGATGATGCATTTATTATTGACAAGGTGATGGACTGCGGTGAATGTTGAGACTGGTCTCACACATGTCATTTTTACTATGCATTCAATGAGATAGAATGTTGGGACTATACATTCCTTGAACCGTAAACCTAGTGGCACACTTTTCTTGGCAACATTCTTGGCAGGTGGTTTGTGAGGTGGGAAGTGCAGTGAAGTGTCATGGAAGCCAAATTTTCTTTCGACGCCATGAAGCAATAGATGGATTTCAAGACACTTGTTTCAGTGGAAAGGATAAGGCATGTTTTCATACCTATGCACCCATTCTTGGTGGAGTTCATTCGTGCGCTTCTAGGTGTGGAGTATATAACTTCGCATTTTTAGTGGCGTACCAATGCAAACATTGTTGCCTTTTTCTGCACTTGGGGCTTTAGTTTTCTCCCAAGGCGGAGGTGGAGCATATTATGGTGAGATGTATCTACCTTGAATGGAGGGTGGGTTTGGGCACCATTCTACATTGGGTCATTTTGGGTCTTGGTTTCATAGCTGCTCAGGGAGATTGGTTGGGATACCCAGGAATCCCTCAACATCTGTACCCTTTCTTATTGTACAGAGGGTTGGGGAATTCCATAAAATAGAAACTGGATGCACAGAGGGCATGGCTGCTAGTTGTTGATTATGTACACGATTGGGAATTGGAGCTTTTTTCTAGATTACTCAGGAACCAGATGAACCCTATGTTGTTTTGACTCAAAATGGTGGATGTTGTTGTGAAATGAATGCTCAAAGGAGGGAGCAATGAATAAATGGTCCAGGTCATGGTTGTGGATGAGGACGGGATGCAAACAAGGCTGAGATGGAAATGCATATCGACGAGGCTGATAAGAAAAAGGACACGAGGATGAACCTGGTTCGGGTTGGGGCATGGGGCACGAGCATGACGCACCCAAGAAAGGAGGGACATACAATTTGTGAGCCTCAACTGGTCGTTGTGACTGGTGTTGGCATGGATGTGGCATCCATAAGCAAAACCCTTCACTAGCACTCAACGCATGGCTCTAGTTTCATATGATTATGCCTTCTCTCGATTTGGTTACTCAACCTGTTTATAGGCTTCAAACAATTTTGTAGTTTTGGTTTTTGTAGTCTAGGTGCGGATGAAAGAATTTACAGGGTAAAATGTATATCCCGCAAGGATCAAAATTGTGTATGTCGAAGCATGTAATCTGGGTTTTTGGGAGAATTCTAGGCAAATCTGTTTGAATTTTTGTCACTGGTAGTTTCAGTGAAGTTGATTCTATCGACCAAAAAAAAAGGTTCCCCAACCAAAAAAAAAGTTCCCCAACCAGGTAAGTATCTCTCCACTAGGTAATAATTTCTTGTTTTTTCTATGCAAAAATAAAGAGGTAAAAAATGAAATTTTGTGTGGAGAAATAAGATTCTTCAATGGGTATATTTTCATTGTCTAAACTAGTCTCCAAAATTCAATCCCTATACTTATAAACCATAAAATTTCCCAAAATGTTGGACAACTCCTGATAGAATATCATCTGCCTAGTTTTTTAGATCAAATTAGTTCCATATGGGGCACTTTTTTAGGCTGCAAGGGCTTATCGAGAGAGGATATACAAAGAGGTCAACATACTCTTGAATATCGACCCCAAAATTAAAATCTTAGATCCATTAGAAGTTAAGACAGAGAAAGGAAGATAGTATATCAAACCCTCATTGATGATACATACATCATTCTGAGAAACAAAAAGGGTAAACCCAAACTCACATAAAACATTGAAAACACCCCAAACAAAGATGTCACTATAAGGCTAAATATGGAAATCGTGGGCTTCGAGGTAGTACCTAGGGTTACAAAGAATTCAAGCAAAAAATCTAACTTAGTTGAGAGAGGAAAAGGTGTAGCAAAGAGTCCAAAGACTGCAAAAAGCAATGAGTGTATATTAGTTCATAATAACTATGACTGAGGAAGGAACAAAGGAAAAGACAAAGAGCCCACTATCTTAGAACAAAATAGGTAGGAGTCTAGATTGGACACAGGGGTGAAATTAGAGAAAGATCCCATGGGACTAGATATTCCCTCATAATATATGGCTTCATCTATTTGTAAGGAAGTTAGGGATTCACCCTGTTGGAACTCTAAAATTTTGGATAAATTTTGGAGTGACTAAGTTTAAAATTTTCTCTAACGCACAAGTCACTGCCCCAAAATTTTTTTGAGAAGGCCTACTTTGAGTGCATGTAAAAAAAGACCTGAAGATTTTTGTGAGAAACCACATGGGGGACATGTGCATCACCTATCATTAAGCAAGTATAGTGGGTTTCAACTCTCAGAAGTTAGATTGGATGTATTTTGGAGATAGTCATTTGGAGGTCATTACCTAAATCTGCACTTGTGCATGTATTCAATGTCTACTAAGTGACCTACTTTGGAGGTCTACATCTTTTAACGAAATGATACCCAGGATATAAGAAGTGTTCCAAGATGTTGTATGCATGAAATTGAATCTCCATCTCCATTTCCAGATCCCTGTGAGTTTATATGTTAGGTTTTCCATAGCTTTTTTGTTTGCAATTTATTATGGTTTTATTAGTGTCAAATGTAGAATTACGGAATGCCCTACTTTGAGGTCCCACAATTTGTACCCAGTTGAATATCATAAAGAATCAAATGATCCCCTACATTGTAAACATGGAAATGAACCTTCCTGAAGAGTTTTAGATTATGGTCAATCCATTTGACCACTTTGCCCAACCCATTCCAAATCAAATTTCTACATTTTTAGAGTGTTTGAGTTCAGAAAGTATTGAAGGCCTGACTTTGAAGATTAGTTTTGTTTGACCACTTGACCATTAGAGAAATCCAGTTGGAGTTTCATAATCCCTGTGTGAAAGAAAATCTATATCCAAGGTTTCCGATCATAAAGGTCTCATTTGATAGGTTTGTGAAATGGGGCCTGCATAGTATGCCAAGGGAGCCTGCGTAGGAAGAGGAGGGCCTGAAAAATGATAAAAGACTTTAGAAACTTCAAGTAAAATGCAAGTGGTAATGTATTAAGTGGAAGATTGCGTAGGGTGTCTTGTAGAGAAGTTGCACATGGACTTTAAGAAATGCAAGTGATAGGTGTAAATCCTTCTAAGGCTTGCAATGTGAAGCACAAACAAGGCATGTGAACTAATAAATAGAATGTTTAGGTTGTGCCAGATGTAAAGGAAGCTGCACAGAGGGAAGGAGGTTTTAACTTTCTTATCACACATTCACTCGGGAAAGGAATTTTGAAGTGTTTATTTACAAAAATACTTTTTAACTAATATGAATTGAAAGAGCGTGAGCTCTTGGTGTATGCACCCAGTGGGGGTGTGGACATTGTGCTTGGCCGGGGTTAAGTGGAAACATGTTTTTGGCACACAGAAAGTAATACTTTATAAACTTACAAAACCAATATCCCACATTCACTAGGAGAGTGCCTTCTCAAGCATTTAAATGCAAAAGCGCTTGTATGTAAGTTGAAGTAAAGAGCTAAGAGGCTCAATGGCAGGCCCCTCAGCCAAGGGAATGGTGGGTTGACCGAAGGAGGTATAACAAACAAATTTTGAGCGCACACAGGTGAAGAACTTTAATACTTGTAAAAACATATATCCCACATTGGTGGGGTAAAGGATTACAACAATGTTTAAAAGGTAAAGCTCTTGCATAATGGTTTGAAGTAAAGAGCAGAGGCTCTTAGCGCCTTAACACAGAGGAGGTGCCTTGGTGAACGTGCCTAGGCAGTTGATGACTTTGGAAACAAATATGTTTTTTGTGGGGCCCACACGTAGATGAGATGGTGACACATGGCAGAGGAGAGTCATTCCAAGATTCTGAGGTAAAGCCTGTTGCGCAATCTTGAAAGATGACCGCAGTTAGGCCAAACATACAGTGACCCAGAGATTGTGGTTAAGAAGCCCAGTCGCCAGATCTCCAAATAAACTTGATGTTAGAGGTTTCATTCAGAGATTCAGAGATAGCTTGGTCACGTGATCTCCCAATCTAACCATGGTCAAAGAAGTCATTTGGAGATTCAGAGATAAAGGCAGTCGTGTGATCTCCCAATGTGACTGGGGTTAAAGAATCAATTCAGAGATGAAGGCAGTCGTGTGATCTCTCAATGTGACTGGGGTTAAAGAATTGATTCAGAGATTCAGAGATAAAGGCAGTCACATGATCTCCCAGTGTGACTGGGGTTAAAGAATTGATTTAGAGATTCAGAGATAGCTTGGTCACGTGATCTCCCAATCTAACCATGGTTAAAGAAGTCATTCAGAGATCAAGAGGTAAGAGTAGTCTCCAAGTCTCCGAATATAACCATGATCAAAGAAGTCATTCGGAGATCAAGAGATAAGACTAGTCTCCCAGTCTCTAGATGTAATTACAGTTAAGGAAAACATTCCGAGATTCAGAGATAAGGTAGTCTCTGAATCTCATGATCTAACCATAGTCAAGGGGAAAGAATTCAAAGATTCAAAGATAAGGTTATCTATGAATCTCCATATCATGTCAGTTAAATAAAGAGAATTTAGAGATTCAGAGATAAGGTTATCTCTAATCTCCAGATCCTGATAGTCAAGGAGAAAATATTCAGAGACTCAGAGGCAAGGTTATCTCCAAATCTCTAGATCATGACAGTTAAGTAGAAAACATTCAGAGATTAGGAGATAAAGGCAATCTCTGAATCTCATAATGAACCAAGGTAAACTTGAGAGCAAACTAGCAAGTGACAAGTGGCGAAATCTGGTGATTTATGGGAAAAATATGCAGAAAAGAGACCAATGCAAGAGAGAGAAATGTGCATAAATACATAATAAGAGGGATTTAAAGGTCAAAATTTGCATAGAGATAAATAAAAGTATTGAAGTGCAAGTAAATCAAAATTGCACAAAAAATTAGAGTAAGAATGCATAAATTAAAATAATGTGCACATTGTCCAAGTCTCTTGAAATCTTTTATTTCAAACTTGAAGAGGAGCATTCATGGGAGATTTTTGCAGAGGCAGGTGGGTAGAGTTTGGTATTGAAATCAAATCAAATATAATATTTTGGAGAGGGGAAGATATTTGCAGAAGTTTGTTGGAAGAAGACACGTGTTTTTTAGGGTTGAATTTTGTTTTCCCCTTCTCTTTATCTTCTTTCTTCTCCAGTAAGAGGGCCAGTCAATTTTTTGATCAATCAAGGCAGGAATGCTAGTTCTGGTCAAGACTTTGTTTTATGAGTTTTAGCAGTCCGAGAAGAGACATAATGTATTGAAGTTATCTTGATAAATAGAAATAGATTTGGGATCCCTGCTTTATTTTTTATTATCTTCAGATGTATGTTTGGATTCTTATGAATTTAGTTTGTAAGTCATTTTAAATTCAGACTTGTAAGGAAAGTTTTGATATATGTTTTAGGTTACTTCTAAGGGGAGCGTAATTCCTTTAAGCGTATATCAGGGGGTTTTAAAGTTATGTATGAATTTGATGATTTGATATTTGAGTTGCAGAGAACAAGGTGTAAGGCTTCTTGTTTGGGTTTCAGTTAGTTCTGTGAATCTGGTATAGTCTGAGATACATTCTTATTGACTCTTCACCCTAGGATTTGGCACTAGTCTGGGTTAGGGTTGTCTGTCAATCTAAAAACTAAACCAAATCTTAACTTTATAGTTTTTTATGATTATTGAATATATGTGTTTAAGACACTTAATCCACCGTAAGATTCACTGTAAGCAGTGAGTCTCAAGAGATATACCCGCCTGAGTTTTTGGAGCTCAAAGTGAAGGATGATTTAATCCTCATTAGTTAGTCTTTTACTTGCTAGAATCAGGAGTTGTGAGTCATAGAGTCAAGTATTGCTGCTTCATTTGGATTTTGCAAGAAAAATTGCTAACACACCCAAGGCTCAAGATATGCCTCAACATAAAACTCCAGAGTAGTTACTGAAAGTCTCCAACAAGCTACTGAGCTCCAAAGAAAACATATTTTTGTTTGATATAGGATTTCCATGAACCCAAGATGCTCTTGCATCAACTTATTAGAAGAAGCAATTGTAATCAAGAAGGTAGTAAAAAGATAATTAGCTATTTTGGAAGAAGGGAAAATCCCTGTGGATGATGAAGATTGGGAAGAAATAGGAGTATTCAGGAAAAATATAAAGGAAAAACAAGAGATGGATATGGAATTACTCAAAGAGACTTCTTGTCATGGGAACAATACCCTCAGTAGTGTAATATATAAAAATGTGGGAATGTGTTACCAAAATGTAATGGATGAATATGATGTGACGTAGAAATGTGTGTTATTGTAGTGGTTTATTTTAGTGTTTATTATTATTAGAGATTGATTGTATTGTTGAGATAGTGGAGAAGGTAATATTGTCCTCTTAGCCCTAAATTTCACAAAGGAAAGATCCACTTTGATCAACCAAAATAAAATGGTTAATGCGCAAATGTATCAATCAATCATAAATAAGAAGGAAGAAGAAAGTCCCACAATCCTGAATAATAGATAAAGAGTATATGATGGAATTGATTGAGACCTTAATTGAAATGAATTGAAGACAAGTACTAACCTCGAAATATAGAAGATCTGGAAAAGCCTGTTTCTGATGTCTGTGTTGAGTTTCGGGAAATTCTATAACCGGATCTGGAAGAGAAATGCAAAGATGGACAAAACCCATAAATCTTTTCCTTTTTTGAGACATGTCGACCTTGACCTCTTTGCGGGGGTGCAATCGTGCCCTGAATGTCAACCTTGACTTGCACTGCTCAGACGAAAATTCTCTTTGCAAATCCTGAAAGTTGGCTAAAAAGGGTATCCAAATCTATTCCCAAATTCATTTTCATGTACCTATACCTGCAAGAAAAATGGTTTTGTTTGTTGGGGAGGGGTTTGCCTTGGTCAAACCCCAGTTTTGGAATTAACCTTAAAGTGTAATTGAAATTGCATAAATAAACAAAGTAAATAAATGGATTCACCTTGCTTATATAGAAACCTTATGGAGGATTTGAATCCTTGGATCCACAAGCATGTATGCTCCAAAAGAATGTAGAATGTAGAATGTATGATGTCTCAAATCAATTCCTTGTAGATCTTCAACACCAATCTTGAATGGATCTTGGAATAAGAAGATGCTTGCATGGATATGGATGGAGAAATCTTCAACAAGAGGGCTCCATAGAGCTTGAATCCTTCAATGGCTACCAATGGATCTCCTTGATGAATTGAATGCTTGAATGTATTTGAATGCTAGAGAGTAGATGCTTGCTTCAATAGATTATGCATAGAGTTGTCTTTCACACTTAGATTTCACTTAGTTGATGGTTCCTATTAGAGAAAATGAGAGGAGAAAGCTTCCTTATATATGAATCTAAGGCACAATCTTCTAGAGAGGCCTACATAAGAGAATTAAATTCCAATTAGACCTATACCCCTAGAAGTGGACCTATATTAAATATAATTTCAAGGGTTTTTTCCTCGAAGACCAAAACAGCCGACTTGGAAGCGGGAATTAAATATTTCCAAAGCCCAACATCTAGAAACCCCAAAAACTTGAAATCTGGACACTGGGTCAAGGTCAAGGTCGACTCTGACCTAGGTCAGGGTCGAGGTCGACCTTGACCTTGAGGTCAAGGAACTCAGGTTTGCAGGTCAGGGTGCCAGAAATAGGCTAGAGAGAAGTGGAAAAGGGGTAGAACAGGGGTAAAAGCTAGATCCAAGTTAGAGACCCATTTAAGGCACTTGATATGACCCCAAACCACTTACTCAGAGGGTTAAACCAGTCCAAAATGTAAGTGCTTCCATTTTTTGATGATACAAGTAGTAAGGAATCCAAGGAAAACAAGGAGGAAAGAGCTATTATCCTAGAATTGAATATAGAAACTAGGTAGACAAGAATGAGTTGATGGAAATCAAAACTGAGAAAGGAGCATACACATGGAAGAATAGGAGGCTAAGCTTTAGCCATATCATAGAGAAACTAGACAGGTTCTTTTACAAAGGGAATGGATAGATTTTGCCTACAATATGAAAACAAACATTTTACCTAACTTGAGTTCAAACAACTACCTTGTTCAACTCATAATCAATGATGAGAAAAAACCCACGAGGTGTCTGTTCAAGTTTGAGAAATTGTGGTTAAGGGATGAAGGCATAATTAAATTAATTGAGCAATGGTTGAAGGGAGAGCAATTCACGGGATTTAAGGCTTACTACTTTATTTCCAAACTAATAGAAATTAATAGAAAGCTTCTTCAATGGAATAAGGAACACTAAAATGTAGAGAAAGAACTAGAAAGGTTAAATGAAGAAGTCTTAATATCAGGTACATACCAAGAAAATTTCCTAAAAGAAAAATTATTGTTAAACAAATGAAGACATACTGGCTAAGGAAGAATATATTGGAGACAAAAGTCTCATGAAACATGGCTAGTTGAAGGCAATAAAAATACAAAGTTTTTCCATAACAACACCAAAATAAAAAGAAAGATAAATAAAATTACTAGAATTTAAAAAGCAGACGGGGAAGTCCTATAAAACCCATCAAGGATTTATGAAGAAATAGTAAATCATTTTGAAAACATCCTCAACAATTGGGATGGATATAACTTGGAAGCTCAAAAGACAATATTGGTAAACATCCCAAGAATTATAACTAAAGAACATAAAAAATGTTAAAAGAGAAATTCTCAAAGACAGATGTGGAAACAACTATTAAAAAGTTGCACTCGGAAAAGGTTCTGGGCCCTAATGGATTTCCTGCATTGTTATTTCATAAATGTTGGTCGTCTATAGGAGGTTTATAGGAGATGAGGTGGTAGATGTGGTCGAGAACATTAGAAAATAAGGAAGACTAATAAAATAAATTAGCAACACCTTTATAACTCTTATCCCTAAGAAGGAAAATGTTGAGAATCTTGATGATGATAGACCCATTTCGTTATGTAACACTATCTACAAAATTTTAACCAAAACATTTGCCAATAGAATTAATAAATTATTACCAAATTTGATAGTTGATGAGCATACAAGGTTTTCCCATGGAAGATCCATCTTTGATGGAGTAATCATCGCTCTAGAAGCTATCCATTCTGTCCAATAGAATCATGATCCTAGTATGACAATTAAACTTGATATAAAACAAGGATATGATAAAGTTGATTGGCTCTTTTTGTGAAAATTCATGGAGGCGTTTGGATTTACAAAATAATGGATTCAACTCATATTTGAATGCATCTCAAGTCCAAGAGTTTCAATTTTAGTTAATGGGTCCCCAGGAGGATTCTTTAACATCTTAAGAGGCTTGAGAAATGGCAACCCAATATCCCCTTTTCTATTCATTATCATGGTTGAAGCCTTAGGAAGATCTTTCTCAAATCCAAGGAATAGTGGGTTATTGAAAGGAATCAAAGTTACTAGTGAATTACAACCCATCACCCATCAATATTTTGTTGATAATACGATGTTATATGGTAAAGGGGAAAGACAAGAAGCTAGACAAATAAAAAGAATTCTAGAAATGTATACTAAGGCACCTGGGCAACAAATTAATCAAGATAAATTGGACATTTTTTTTCTTTAATACGAACTAGAGAGAAAAGGTAAAGATCAATAGTATCCTAAACTTTAAGAGGGGAGAGCTTCCTTGCAAATACCCTGGTTTTCCCTTAGATAAAGGATGAAGATCAAACAAACTATGGAACCATGTATTATCAAAACTAGACAAGAAAGTGGAATCATTGAAAGGCAAATGACTTTCATCAGCAGGAAGAACCACAATGATTAAATTAGTACTGTCATCCATCCTAATATATCAATCAACATGTATTAGCTTACCTAAAGGCAATAAAGATAAGATTGAAAAGAAATTGAGATACTTCTTTTGGCAAGGAAAAATAGAGAAATCAAAATTAGCCATGATAGCATGGGAAAAGATTTGTAAACCAATAGAAGAGGGAGACATAAATATAAAAATATTAAAGAACAAAATAAGGCTTTGGGGGCCAAACTTGTCTGGAAAATGTACAAAGACCCCAAATTTGAAATGGGTAAAAACTTTGAGATATAAATACTTGAATGGAGCATATCCAATAAGAATTTTCAGAATAAATTCCCCCCAAAAGGATCTTGGGCATGGAAATTTATCTTGGAATGCAATAAAATCATCTCCAATTGTTTGTCATGGGATATAGGTTTAGGGGATCAAGCCCTCTTTTGGGAAGACTCATGGGGAGGATTCCCAACAATGGATAGATTAGTAAACAATAATCAAGCAAATATAATTCTTGAAAATCAAGTGGGGTAGATATGTCAAATATTATATTGAAATTTTGAGTGGAGATCCGACTTTAGGATGGAAATGGAAGTCTATGGAAGGACTTAATATCCCAGAAACTAACCTCATAGAGATAAAGGGAATCTTGGAGAAAATAAAAATAACAGTTAGAAAAGGAAAAGATAAATTAGTGTGGACAAAAGCCAAAAGTGGATAATACAATTCAAGAGATGGGAACAACTATCTAATCGAAAGACATCACTCCCCAAAAACTCAAATCCCATTGCATTCATGTTGGAATAAAATTGCATGCCGAAAGATGGCATGTTTGCATGGGCAACCCTTCATAAGAAGATCCTTGCAACAGGATGGTTCTCCAAAATAAGGGTACGAAGGACCATCGAGGTGAAACCTATGTGAGAAAAATAAGAAACAATAGACCATATCCTAGCCAATTATGAATAAACTAATAGGTGTTAGTTGTGGTTAATAAACAAACTTGGTTGGAAATCAACATTACCCAATGATATCCAAGGAATCTTCTAAAGCTGGCCAAGAATCTAGAATAGTAGCTTATATGGAAATATATGGATTACAACCCCATCCTTATTAATATGGGAAATTTGGAAAGAATGAAATAGATGAATCTATAAAGGCAAGAAAATGGAATGGGAGCAACTAACCAATAAAATAGAAGCAACTATTGTGGAAATAACAAATAAAAAAATCAGAGTTGTCAAAAAAACAATAAGAGGTTCACATACTAGGAAATAACATTGAATAAAGTTAATAGATTTAAGATTGTGAGATATCACCCATTGGGCTCAAATTAGACACCGAGTCACCCATGAAAACAATGACTTGGCTGTTCTAGAAAGATATGGATGCATCTAGACGGATCTGGAAAAGGTGAGTATTATCTTTAAAGTAGGAAATCATTGTTAGAAAAGCCTAATAAAACACTAAAATGATGCCACTTTACAGAAAGATTTAATCAAATTTAATCAGGACACTTCTATATTATAAGGGAATTAAGCAAATTTGTTGAGGCTTTTGTAACTCACTGATAACAATGGAGATAACCCCAAGTCTGGTTGATGAGAGTGAAAATGGGATGATGACATTCAAAGGTATGGTAAAAATGGAGAGGTCGAACATGATTTTGAATGAGTTAGATGACTTCTCTACAAGGGTGATATTAGAAATCACGGGGAAGACCATGTTAACAATAAATTTAGAATGATGGTAAATTATGACATTCCAACTACCTTTGTAGCAATTATTCTAGTAGTAGGAACCCCGAAAGGAGAAGCGATACAATTGTGCAAGGAAATATTCAAGAGGGAACTCGTAGCAAGGTTAGAATTGGCGGTGCACAATGTCAATGAGAACATGATGATTCCCTATCCAGAGGATTATAGGGTGATAGATCATAATGACAGATGTCAAAACTAGGGAGAGGAAGTAGCAAAATGTTTATTGTTGATTATTAAGGATACTAAGGGCTTCGGTGAAAGGAAGTAGAGAATTATAAGGAATGTATACTTTCTAATGAAGTGGATTCATCTCAAAGTAGTGACTGACAAAACATGGTGGGTGGACTATCTCAAGGTTGAGGGCTATAATCTTCCTCCGGGCATGGCAGAGATTGAGGTAGAAAGAATCTATATTGTGCCACCAATAATAATAAAGACAAGAAGAAAGAAGGGCGGGGAAAAAAAGGAGGATGAGACAACTACAATGGAAGAGGATATATCTGGCACCTCATCACCAACTATGGAAGGCCCTTCCCCATTGGCTGATGAAATGTATGTTGATCACAGTGTTATGGATTTAGGGAATTTATTGTAGGCCCATATTTATCTTTAGCTATCTCTGTTAGTGTTATAGTATTTGTAGATATAGTATTTTCTTATAGATTGTAGGATCGGTCTTTTTGTTAACCTTAGATATATAATGATACAGATAGATGTAGAATCATGATGGTAGGCATAACTGAACAAGGTTTTTATCCCTAAATTGTTTCTTCTCCCTTGGACTACAATGTTTGTGTTTTGATGTGTAGGTTTTTTGGTATATATCATTCTATCTCGATAATGGAATGATATGTAGATGGAGATTATGATTGGTTATGCATATATAAATATATATGGTAGTCTATTTTAGGTTGTAAGCTGATTTGGGTTCCTTTCTGGGGAAATGAGGTATGAATTATTATAGTTCTAAACTTATTAGAAATTTACTCGAAGGCTCATCTCATAGATAGATTTGTATGTTTGGGATTCTCATTGTAAGAGAGGGGAAAATAATTACTTTTGATTATATGCAAGGGTAAGATATTTTCGGCAGGAATATGGAACAACTGAATATCTTGTAGTCGATATAAATTATATATATGGTTTGGTGATAACATCTGGTAAAGAATTGATCATTGATAAGATTAAGGATTTTCTCCTCTTAGAAGAAAATGTAGGTAAATAAGAACAATGATTAACTAATTTGCATCGTATGATAAATCAAAAAATTGGGATGCATAGCTATAGTTATATTTTAATGGTTAAAAAGGTTTAGCCTTTCTTTCTAAAATGCAAAATTGTGGGCTAAGGAACTATAAAAAAGGTTATGCAAGTCACTAGATGTAGTAGTAAAATGAGGGTTAGTTATACCAGCGAGGATATGGTCATAAAAATATATATTAATTTCATGCTTTCCTTTTTCATGGGCAGAAAACAACTCAGTGTCCATCTTTAATGGTTGGCCTTATAGTTTAACATTATGATGGCTCCCAAATGTGTAACTAATAGAATCACCAACATATAAAATATCTTAAGCCTCCTGTATTGAAACACTAGTGTAGAAGAGTGCCTTACTACTCTTAAGAATTAAACTTTAAGAAAGGAAAAGATGGGATTGACTATATTGGGTAATCTCTCATCTTTGACTATGTGATCAGTGAGAAAAAGACCCTATTCTCCACTTGCATTTTAATAAAGAACAATTTAATAGTTTTGAGGGGGTCTATCTTATTTGGAAAGGGTATCCTAAATATTTTGAATTGAACTATATTTAAATATGGTTTAGTTTATGGAATTGAATTTATAGCTGCTTTGATCTATCATTGATAGTTGGTTATGCTTTTGATCTTTGTATCATGATCCAAAATAAGTAATAGGATTGGAAATTAGAATTGGTAATAGCATAAAATTGTGACATTACTAAGAGCAGGCACCAAGAATGTCATAAGATGAGATCGGTCCCAACATTAGAGTAATACTCAATCTTGTTAAAGAGTAATTTTATGTTGTACTCAAAGCGCTATTTGAAGTAGGATTGTTCTAAATGGCATTATAAGCATTTATAATTAAATGGAATATTTTAATGGTACATTACTTTATTGTTCATGTGCTAATGTTGGTTTTATAATAACTTATTAGTGATGACGAAGATTAGTATCAAGATAGATTAGCTATGGAAAATTGTTGTGCATGAAAATATTTAGTCCTCTGTGATGCATGTCTTATCTTTTAGTTGCTTCCTACTTTCTTATCAAGGCTTCATTAGAAGAGGGATTAAAAGGCTCAGAGGGTTGGGAGTCAAACAAGTGTATGTCGAGAACCTAAATGATCCTTTGACTTATGTATTGTATCTGGGAAGGGAAATGTAATAATGTAATAGTGTATAACTATGTAAGCCAAAAGCAAAAGGTGGAGTAGGAATAAGAAATTGGCACTAGATGAATAAAGCTTTAGGAGAAAAACTTGTTTGAGGTATGTATAGACATCCAAACCAATACTGGGCCAGAATTCTACAAGCATGAAATCTGGATTCTAGAGAGTGATAGAATTCTAACAATAAAGAATCCCCCTAAAGGTTCAACAATTTGGAACTTCATTTTATCCTACAGACAGGTAATTACAAACCACTTATCTTGGCAAATAAGAAATGGATCAAGGGAAAATTTTGGATGGATTCTTGGGATGGGCATAAGTCCCTAATATAGGAGGAAAGTTACCATGATTTGAAGACCTACTTTGTGGAGAAATGAGGAGAGAAGGTAAATGATTATCTCATTCAGAAGGAGGATGGGCAAGGCAATTTTGGTGTTGGAAGAATGTAGAATCAGAAGGTCTGACGACACAAAAAAAACAAAGGATGCAATCAATATTAGATAGAAAAAAATTAAAGATGATTGGAAAACTAGATAGGCTTATATGGTGTGGCTCTCTTTTTGGAACTACTTGGTGAAGCTAGGATACAAGCTCATTAAAGGAATGGAGGAATCTAAATTTGAGTCTCAAGACTTATGTTGGCAGCAAGATGTCCTCCCAAAGGCAGGTGTTTTTGCATGGTTAGCTATCAAAAGTAGAATTTTAACAGCAGAAAGAAGGAAAATAATGGGTATGGAAGGACCAACATAATGTGTTTTATGTAAAAATAATGAATAAGTAGTGGATCACCTACTAGTTCAGTGTAAATTTGCTGAAAAATGTTGGGATCATGTACAAGAAAAATTGGGATGGGAAGGACCTAGAGAACATACTGTAAAAGGAATTTTTGATGGCTGGCCTCAAACCTTAAATAAATCAACTTTATCTTGTATTTTTTTAATCATTCCTTCCTTAGTCACTTGGGAAGTCTGGAAGGAACATAACCGAAGAATATTCAAAGGTGAAGCTGAACCTATAATAAGATGTCTTTATAGGATTGATCATGCTAGAAGAGGTGATGAGATCCTCTGCTTCAAGAAAGCAAGCTCTTCAAATTCCCTTCACACAGCAGGATTGTGAATTTCAAAAGAAGTGGCCAGGCATCAGATTTCAATCCCCCTTAGGGGCACTAGTAGTTAGGAAAAAAAATAAAAAAGAGAAGCACATTTTATGGAAAACACCAGAAGAAGGTTGGTGTAAAGTAAATTTTGATGGAGAAGCTCAACAATCTGGGTAGATCAGGGGCATGGATCATTATAAGGGATTCAAATGGTGAGATTATGTCTGTTGGGGAAATGAGACTGAAGTATGGAACAAATAATGAGGCCGAGTGTAAAGCTGCAATGCTGGCAGTTAAAAGTAGCCAAACAAACAGGAGTGAAAAACTACATCTGGAAGGAGATTCTTTGATTATAATATAGGCTATAAGAAAATTAACCATAAATGCATGGCATCTCCAAAACTACATTGAAATTATCAAAGAAGATCTAAATTATTTTGAAGATTTTAGAATATCCCATATTAAATGAGATGGTAATAAGGAAGTTGACAAGCTGTCAAAATGGGCAACATCATTGGAGGAGATGGAGAATTTATATTTTGAAAACTTTACTATTAATGATATTGGAATATCATCTTTTCCAAGTCACCTTTTTAAGTAAGTTAATGAAGGATGGCTTCAAAAAGGACATTAGTAATTATATTTAAGATGACACATTGGGAATTGTAATTATTCCATTATTACTTAATTGGGATGATGGACAACATTTATGAAGATGAATGAATGGCGGCAATAAGTGTGGAAGGCAGAGCTATATTCGTGTGAGAGGACCGCAAGATAGGATGAAGGACAAAATAATGGGACGGGGGTTAAAACAAACATGATGCCACTTGTTTGTTTAAACAGACATTCTAACCTATTTTTGTCCATCTCCAATGTTTGTTTCTCCTTTGTTTTTGAAATTTCTAGATTGTAGGTGCAACATTGAAGAACGATAGAGCTGAACTTCACCTTCAAAACAACAAAACAAGAAAAGGGTCTTTACGGCCCTATGGAAAATTTAAGGTTAAAGAAGATGCTAGATTTCCCCACGAAGAAGGTGGTTACCACAATGCAAAATACTTTGGGGCCGCTTTTCAACAATGATAACAGAAGGTGGAAACTGCAGGTCGACATTGTGGCGATGACAATGGTGTGGGGAATGCAAATTGGAGAGCATGAAAATGATGTTAAATGGGTTATGGTGTCCTTGTTTGAGATTGATTTTTTGGAAGGGATAGACTCTTTACTGGAGTGGACACACCCAGGCTGGGCTTTCAATTACAATGAAATATATGAAGATGAGAAGGAGGGCATGGAGGTGGGAATCATTCCTTTCCTCAATTGGTCGATGAGGGTGGATAAAGTGGAAAGGCATGGAGGTAGCTTGTCACGACCATTCACAAGGCCCAAAATGCAAAAAGGAGGGTAATTCTACCCATGGTGATTCCTAAAAAGCGTAGGTCTTTTCAAATTCGCCGAGCAAGGGTGGTAAGCAACTAATGGGTAAAACCCACAACATTTTGAGAAGGAGAAGTAGTAACATTTTGAGTAAAGGTGGAATGTTGAACCTGAAAGGACCAAGAAGAAGATGCAAAGAATGGCTGGGATGTAATGTTTTTTAGTAACTCCCCAATAAGCACCTTACAGTGGAGGACAAAAGAACAACGTTGGATGAAAGCATGATGGGTTTTACCTGTCAATCGATAGTAAGCCTCTGTGTAAATGAGGAATTTTGTAATTTTTGAAAATTTTCCTTGTAATGGGGGTGGGTAGTTTTATGGGCACTTAAGCCACATGCTGGATAGGGAAATTGGGGAATGCAAAATGGGTGTTTGATAGAATGAATGAATGAGGCTAGAAATGACTCCCTGTAATTCAATTTGTAAACTCTTTTTGTAATCAATAAATATAACCTATTACCGATAAAAAAAAAATGTAATAGTGTATTAGCATTGTGTAATCACCTAAAATTGGTCTGGTTTATTCAGAGGCATGAATATCAATTGAATTTCCCTAGGGCTAATCTAGGTATCAAATCTAATCTCAATCCTGATTATGTGAGTAAATCTGATTCACTTAAATAATTCATTAGAAATCAAAAATCAAATGAGAAAGTATCAAAGACTCATCATCAAAGAAGAATGAATTCATTCATTAATTAATCCTAGCCTAATTAATTAAATCAAAATCAAAAATACCTTGGCTAGGGATATTAATTAAGTGAATTAAATAAATGTCCTATTATCCACTCAAGCACAAAAGGACAAACAAGCTAATTCTAACCAATGAGATTCAATCACATGGATCACTCAAGGTTCTAATCTCAACCACTCATTGGGGATCAATCTCAACCATCCAATTCAAATTCAAATTTTAATTACTTTCTCTCCAAGGAGAAATCTATATAATTAGCTCCTCTTAGCTCATTTACATATAGTGCATTCATAGTAACAAGGTCATGCTAGTTTGATAATTGAGCCATTTTAACATCATTTGTAGAATTTATTAGATCATATTTGCATTGTTTTAGATTGCATTCTTAGCTTAATTCATCTCAATTGCATAAAAAATCATCAACAACATCATAATCAGGTGCATTTATGCATTGTATATTGAATCTTCCATCATAGAATTGTTAATTCAATTTGAATTTGTCTGTAATCTAAGATCATTAATAGAATTCATTGGATCTTTCTTTGTAGGAAGCAATAAGATGACTTTAGTGAGTTATTTGATCAAATTTGTTAATTTTATGGACTAACTTGCTAATGTAATGTCCTATCAAGTGTTGTGTTGCAAATTTGTAGATAAACAATAAAAACACATCACATTTTGGCACTCACCGTGGGGCTCTTGGCCCTAATTTTCATGATTTTCTTACATTCTGTGATGTAGGATAAGTAGCATAAGGTAAGAGGCCATTTTTAGGAAGAGTTCCATCATTTTTGGCAGGCATTTCATCATTTGTGGGAGAATTGTATCATTTTCAGTGAAATAAACATCATTTTTTGTCAACAAAACATCGTTTCATGTCAATATTTCACTGTTTCCTGACAGGTAAAATTGGTAAGAAAATCTTCATTTCACCGCTTTGAGGGAATATTTAGCCATTTTCGAATCATTTAATCATTTTTGGTAAATCTTTAGTCATCTCTGGTGTATTTAGTCGCCTGCAGGAAGTATTTGGTCATTTTCAGTAAAATGGTCATTTCTGGTTTCTATTTCATCATCCATGACATTTACAAACAAACAAGTGAGAATTACTTGATCATATTTATGTGCTAATATTTTGGATTAGAGAAAAATCAGATTTTGAAGGAACCTCACAACCCTTTACAACTTTAGGAAAGATAAAACATTACAGAACCCCAAATAGAACAGATTGCAAAAGTCGTAGTCACCCAACAAAAAAAATTAGCAACACCCGTGAACAGAACCAATGCAAAAACCAGAAAAGACCCTGGAACAAACCAAAACAAAACAAAAAACCAGATGCCACCTACATCATATTATTGATTATTTTCTCAACCTCTTCCCCAATGTCAGACTTTTTCTCAGTAGTCTCAGGTAGAAAAGAAAAATCATTGGAAACGACGGTCTCCTTCTTCAAACAAGCCCTTGTGCGCTTACCTGGCCCAGAAGGCGTGGCCTTGTTGTTATCAGAATCCCTATCCAAATCCACAAAATATTTGGAGGGGCCATTCCCTTAAAGGTTGTAACATATAAAATGGTACATCTAAAATGTAGGGATAAATAAGATTTGCCCATTTTATCCTTAGATACACAAAGGAAGGATCCAAATTGATTAACCCCAAAGGAAAGATCAATGCATAAATGAATCAATCGATTGGAAGTAAGAGTAAAGAAGAAGATCTTAAATTCTATTTTATGGAAAAGAATGTGTGATACATTTATAAATATTAAGAAATTTAATTGAAATGAATAGGAGAAAAATACTAACCTTAAAATATTACAGATCTGAAGAATGCTATTTTCGGGGTCTTCACTGAGTTTCTAGAAAATCTGAGACCGAATCTGGAACAAAAACGCAGAGACGAAGAAAAACCAGAAATATTTTTTGATCTACCATAGTTCTTATTTTGACCCTCAAGTAAATGTCACCATTGACCTAGAATTTTTGATTCTGACCTAGGGGAGAATCGACCTAAAAAGTCTTCGACAAAAAATCTATTTCCAAATCCTGATAGTTTTCTGAAAAGGGTATCTGAATCTGCACTCTGATTCCCTATTCTGAACCTGTACCTGCAAGAAAAATGGATTTGTTTTTTGGGGGGAGGGGTTTGCCTTAGTCAAACCTCGATTTAGGAATTAACCTTGAAATCAATAATTGAAATAAAGAATGCTATAAAGTAGTAGAAGTAAATCTAATAATGAAGCTATGATATTCAATAGATATGCAATTGTATTTCGAGTGTAAACAAATATGTAAATATGAAAGGTTGGGCTCAATATTAGAAACCATAAACCTCCATGATTGTAATCTTGGAATCCACCTTGAAGATAGAATGAATGAGTCTTGAGGATGCACAAAGGATCTTGAAGGAAGATCACACCACCATGATGGATAGATCTAGGGCTTGAATGATGAATCTTGAATGCTTGAACCAAATCCCTTCAAAGGCTTGAAATATTGAATCCTTGATCTTCAATGGAGAACTTGAATTCTTGAGAGGAAGACTTGAACGCTTTGAAGGCTTGAAAACATGTAGAAAAATGCATGCTTAAACTTTTTTCTTGATGATGGTTGTTTACTTAGTGAGACTTAGAGAAAATGAGAGGAGAAAAATTCCTTATATATGAATCTAGGGAGCAATCTTCTAGAGAGGCCTACATAGGAGAATTAAATTTCAATTAGACCTATAACCCTACAAGAGGACCTATATTAAATATAATTTAATAATTGTCACTTCGGAACCCAAAACAACCGACCTGAAAGTGGGAAATGATCTTTTAATGACCTCCGGCAGTCAGAAAACTTTCAAACTTGAAAGGGGGACCCAAGTCAAAGTCGAGGTCATCCTTGACCTAGGTCAAGGTCGAGGTCAACCTTGACCTAGGGAGTCAGAACCCCTAGAAAATGTGCTAGATGGGATGGATGGTGCCTAGAGAGGCCCAATCAGGGTCCTAAACAGGAAAAGAGGTAGGAGAAGGTGCAAAAATGAGGGAACAATATGATGATGGTAAAAAACACCCCCTAAGGAGGGATAAATGTTCTTAACATGGAAGTGATTCCATTTTAAGATGATACATTAAGCCCCCACTTTAGAGGGAGTATGGAAATCAAACATACTCATGGTAAAGTTAGAAGAAAGACTCTGGTGGATCGCAATGAGGTAGAGCATCACTTAGTCAAGGACATGAGTGATGTAGAGGGTTTGGGTTCTAGCAATTCCTTTACTCAATACGCTTCTTTCTCTCTCTTGACCATCCAATGGTTACCTCCTTTTGTATTCTCCTCCAATTTGGATCTCCAAGACCCTCACTATGAACTTCTCCTCCAAGGTATAGTTGATCTATTGAAGATTCCAAAGTTTCTAGGCTCAACTAGTCCAACTAGTTCTTCAATTACCTGGGCTTCTTAACTATTCTTTCCACTAGAATCCCAACCCCTTGCTTAGGATATTCCCATACATCCCCTTAGACTCTGTTCTATGTTCTTGGCCCATAAAAATTTCATAAGAACCCTTCCCACACTTCTTTATGGTTTACCAATCCAATTGGTACCAAATTCACTAGGAGGCCTAATTGGCTTGTTTCATAGTAGGTCAAAATTCGCTATTTTAGGGTTTAAATTATTAAATCATCCAAAAAACCCCACAAAAGACCTTAAAAATCTTCAAGGTGTCTATCAACACTATCAGAATCCAAAGTCCTAACTTCTGGAAGCACCCACAATCCTAGTTTCCATCGGGCCCTAGTTTTCAGCCTATTAATTAGGCCTCTAGACTAGTCTTGACCAATTGTCCCCAAATTGGTCTTCAAACTTAATTTCACCTCCTCCCACCTTTTGATCCTTTAAAGAGACTCCTTAGGGCTTCTAAAAATGTCACTAAGTATTTCCCCCAAGATCATGGGTGCTCAAACCAAATCTAACTTCACCCTATCCAGGCTCACATGTATTCAACAATCGGCCATAGGGCTTCCCATTTGGTCTAGGAAA
The DNA here is from genome assembly GCA_018584345.1 of Thuja plicata. Lineage (NCBI taxonomy): Eukaryota > Viridiplantae > Streptophyta > Pinopsida > Cupressales > Cupressaceae > Thuja > Thuja plicata. The sequence goes on along the minus strand of MU226969.1, from coordinate 4,499 downwards.
TCCATTGCAACAACAAAAATGAAAAAAAACCCTTATTTAAAAACTCTAACCCTACTTCCCCCATGGTTTCAGTCAGTTCCACTGGTGGGTTCTTAGGTTAGAGCCATTTCTAACTTTGGAACACTATGAATGTCACTTGCAGACCAGTGACTTTAAAATTAATGTAACTCTCTACTCCTAGAACTTCAAAGAAACCTAAAGTATGCATAAGAAAGCTATTTTAAAACTCTACACCCCCATGGGGTCCAATATCCTTTCCCAATCTATACACGACTGTATAGAATGTAGAAAACTCCGTGAATCACAAGAATACAGTCACAAGCATCTGTATAGAAGTACCAAAAAACAAGTTCTGCAATTCAAAACTTCATTAACCTTCCAAATACATCAAATCCAAGATTATATACCGAGCATGATCAGTTACAACCATTGTAACTTGATTTTGCAACTTCTTGTCAAGAAGTTGCAAAAGTTGCTAAAGCAACTTTTCAATGTTACTAGCAAATTTTACATTTTGTGCATTTTGACTTCTTTTGTCAACTCGATGGTCATGGTTGACTTCTATGACCATAATTAGGACATGTAGGGTCCTAAGACACATTCTAACCTCAAGATACATAAAAATAACACATTTTTTCTTTCTAGGTCAAAATTACCATAAAACACCTAATGAGCACTCTTGGCTCTTACAAACATGAACTCGATCAACCTTGTATCCACCCTATTGGATCTTATTCCAATCCACACAACAACACCTATTACAACCCTAAAACATATTGACACATAATAATGGTAGGTGCTCTACACCATACTCCCCTGGGACAAAGAACTCAAGTCCCTTGAGTTAGGAGGTCTTCAATGGTAACCCCATGCTTCAGATTGTCTACCTCTATCATCCAAGTGGCCTCAACTTCAGGTAGTCCCTGCCAGTTGATGAGATACTCCTTATATTTACCCTTCCTTGTCTTCTTGATCACTTTAGAATCTAGTATACTTTCCAAGTTCAGTGGAATTGGGGGAGGCAAGTCTTTAACCCAATCATCATCTCCTAAATCTTAAAGAGTGGGCTGACCTATGTCTAGCAATGGTCCCTTATAAGGATACATGTCACAAACATTGAAAATGGGTGAAATCCCAAAATCAGGAGGCAACTCCACCTCATAGGCATTCTTGCCATACTTATGCAAAATCCGCAATGGTCCTATCTTCTTCATGAGTAGCTTGGTTGGATAACCCTTGGGTAGCCTTTCCTTCCTGAGATAGGAAAGTACTAGATCCCCAACCTTGAACTGAAAATCCCTTCTTGTATGATATGCCTTGGACTCATACTTCTCCACTTGCTTTTGTAAAGTCTTGTTGACTTGATCATGAAGCTCCATCTGTTCTACAAATGACTCCCCTTGGGCACTCCTTTTGTCCTTCAAACTGAGATCCCCCAACTCTAAGATCACTCTAGGATTGACTGCATATACTATTTCAAAGGAGATTTTACTAATACTCCTATTTATGGAGTCATTATAGGCAAATTCTGCCTGCCCTATAATGTGATTGTTGGAGATTTGTTTCTGTGTAGTTGATTGATTGTATGTTTGTCATTGTTGCAACATATAATACATAGTAGTGATTCTATATGTACTTATTAGAATGATGATATCAATCCTTGTGTGGTTAGATACATATTATAGACATGTTTAGTATGTTATGTTCATACACGCAGATCCAGATATGTTTCAGTCAAGTTGTGTAATTCTTTTATTGGCAGTTACAGTTCTGGAAGAGTATCTATTTAGAGCCAACGTCTTTAATGTGTTACTTGAGTTGTGCCTATCTTTAGGATATGCATGTATATTCATGATTAGTTATGAGTTGATGATAGTTATCTAAAGGCACCAAACGTGTTTCAAGAAGATTACAAAGTTTGAGTTAATTTGGTGAAGTCAACTTAGTGAAGTGTCGCATCTATTCAGTCTATATTTGTGTGGTTGTAATTATGCTTGCGTGATTAGAAAAGCTGACAAGGATGTTATGAAGAGTCGTCTTACAGGTTCCATGATCTCATACTTTGAGGAAGATACTTATAGCAAGTCATTTATGATACGCCAAGTGTGAATGATATGAAAAGAGACAAAAAATATACAGAGTAGAATATCAGTTGTGTTTCATTCATCAAGAGTCTATGTGAAGAAGAAGTATAAGATTACAATACATTGGAACTGATCAAGACAATAGGTCTACTCTACAATTCATCATTAGATATAGTGCATATCTGTTCTACAGAAGGTTGTAGCCTTCACCATTGAAGCAGTGAGCTTTTGGACAGTGAGTCCTCACCCCTAACAGGGTTATTTGTAAAAGACTCCTAACATGGTTAGACCCTTAACTAGGTCACTATACTTATTGCATTGTAAAGTACAACTCCTAATAGGGTTGAAATATCTTCTAACATGGATTACTATAAACATGTATAGTTCATTGTGGGTGCTAATCCCCACCGGGGTTTTTACCATTTGGTTTTCCCGTAATCAAATTATGTGTTGTGTACTGTGTTATCTGATTGAACATTTACTTTATTGTATTCTAGAGTTAATAAGAGAAAATAATTAAGTTACTGCTAACTGATTCACCCCCACTCTCAGTTATCCCTTGGGACTATTGTAACAATTGGTATCAGAGCCAAGTGCCTTGGAGAAGAAGCCTAACAGCTTAAGGTAGATTAGATGTCTTACTTCAAAAAAGAGAGCCCTAAGTTCGATGGAGAAAATTATCTGGATTGAAAAAACAAAATGATAACACATCTACAGTGTGTTGGCTTTGAGATATTTGAGATAGATACACAAGAAGTTGTTATTCCATCTCTGAAAGACCTTGCAAAGGATGATGATACTAGTAGACAAAAAGATACATTTACCAATAATGCAATTGCTAAAGAAGCCGTAATCAGTGCCCTATCCGACAGTGAATTTTTTGAGATCAAGAAAATTGAGAGAGCATACACCATATGAAAGTATTTAGAAGATATGTTTGAAGGAGATATTCAAGTAGAGAATGTGCGCAAGAAGACATGGAAAAAGAAATAAAATAGTCTTGAGATGTTACCTAAAGAGAACATTAGAGCTTACAATCAAAGGATAAATGAAGCAGTCTGTGGAATTAGAAACAATGGTGGAAAAATATCAGAAGAAGATATAATGGACAAGTTGTTAACTACCTTAACATCATACTATGAAAAAAAGATAAGTATTCTAGAGGAAACCATGCAATTCTCACAAGACTTCAAGAGAGAGACTTTGATCAGTAAAATCTCTGCATTTGAGATATCAAGATTGACGATTGAACCTAAAGTGAAACAACTTTCAAAGCCTTAGTCCATGGTAAGAAATCCTTACACATCTCTAGCCATAATGAGAAAAAGTTGATGAAGAACTAGAAGATATCATTGCTATGATTTCTAAAAGAGAAAAGAAAGGAAAATGAAAATATGAAGGACAACTTCCATTCAAATGTTTTTCATGCAACAAGATTGGTCACTTTGCATCTAAGTGTCCCACAATAGTCAAGAAGTTCAGATCTGATTACAAACCTAAATATAAGAAGGAATGTTACCATGCTAAAGAAGGTGTAACTGATGAAGATTCAAGAGAGGATGAAATTGGATTTGTTTCCCTATGGGACATGGAAAAGTTACTTGAGGAAATGTACATTGCAGATGAAAAGGAAGAACAAGAGTTAGCCCTAATTTCCAAAATAGACATCAGAACTGATTGGATCATTGACAGTGGATGCTCTCACCATATGAAAGGTGACAAAGACAGATTTTTTCATTTAGAAAAATACAAAGGTGGTATGGTTAGATTTGGAGATAAAACTCCTAAACCTATCATAGGCAGAGTTTCTATCACCTTGGATGGAAAGAACAAGACAAATGATGTTTTGTATGTTGATGGATTACATCATAACTTGCTAAGTGTTGGACAACTACTTGACAAAGGTTATCATTTGGAGTTCAAAGACAACAAGTGCATCATTAACAACAAGGATGGAGACATGATTGCATTAGGCTCCAAAACAAAAGGTAATGTTTTTCAGCTCAATTTAGATGTAAGTTGTTTTGTTGCAAAAGTGGATGATAGTTGGTTATGGCACAAGAGACTCTCTCATATCAATTTTGATAACATAGTAAAGATAATTAATGTCAAGGCAGTCAGAGACCTTCCAAGTATTGCAAGACCAGTTGACACAATGTGTAGGGAATGTGTTATGGGAAAGCATGTAAGGAGTTTCTTCAGAAGCAAACAAAACTCAGCTGAAAACAAATTGGACCTAGTGCATACAGATTTATGTGGTCCTACTGAAACAAGATCATACTATGGAAAAAGGTATTTCATTTTGTTTGTTGATGATTTTTCAAGGATGATGTGGGTTGCATTCTTAAAGGAGAAATCTGAAGCCTTTGAGAAGTTCAAAATATTCAAAGCTAAGGTTGAGAATGAATCTGGATT
>MU226968.1:2424654-2472413 GCA_018584345.1 Thuja plicata | reverse complement strand
TGTTGGAACACTTAGAACCTTTTTTTTTTGTTAAGTGTTTAAATCAATGCCAAAGGGAGAGATTGTTGGCAAGTGATAAATTTGGGTATTGTGATTCACTTTTTGGTTGTCATTTATGGCAACACATCTAGGTTTAAGATCGATTGTTTTGAAGTTAAGTTTTGGTATGTCCAAAATTTACTAAGTACAAAAACAAAGATACAATATTGTTTTGGATGTCAAAGATAGAGATCGATGAATTAAGGCATGTGAGATTAGTGAAAGATAGTATAGAGTATGTCTGATATACACCTAAGATCAATTTTGATTTTGTTAAGTTTATGATGAGTTATGAGGATTTGAAGACTGACAGACAGCAAAGAACAATGATATAGAGCAATTGGACAACAATGAAGAATAAAGGAGCAAGACTTGGACCCCTGTAAATCAAAGACATATTTTTGTTGTTGATAGTCTACACTTTGACTATGCAAGAGCGCCAACTATACATTTAATGTTTACTATATTAATTGTATTATGTAATGAAGGCCGACTTGACAATGTTTGTAATATTTATTCTGAGAGCCGACTTTGTAAAGTTAAAAGGATATATTCGTAAGATATTTTTGGTAAAGATTGGGAGTTGTGAGAAAGGGAAGGATATGCGAAGAAGACATGTGAATGGCAGAGCAGAGAATGATAGAGCTATAAAGGAACTATCAAAGCATTTGTGATGCTTGTTTTTGTTCATCACTGAGAACCTTTTGTAACAGAATTACATTGTAAGAGTTGTAAGATCATTGGCCCCTAAGAGGGTTTTGTGAACCTTTAACAGGGTTGTTATTCCTTTAACAAGGAAATGTACTATGTAATATTCATCTCCTAACAGGGACATTATACTTTAGTGCATGCTTGTGGGTATCATCCCCACCAGGTTTTTCCCTTGGCCAGGGTTTCCTCGTAAACAAATCATGGTGTTATGAGTTCTATGTTATTTTATTATGTTCTTTCCTTTACTACAATTGTATGGTTAATGTTCAAGTGGTTGAAGAATTTAAATAACTGTTATAATGTTGATTCACCCCCCCTCTTAGTATTATCCAATCCTAACAAAAGGTATATATACACAATATCAGGAATCATTCTAGTTAAGATAAGTCATGAAACGGTAATGGCTTCCTTAATAATTCCTCATAAAGAGACATATGAGGTGTGGACCATTGAAGAAGCCAATAGCCATTTTTCAGGCAACAAGAAAGAATACAACAATATCATTGCTCAAAATTGGTTGATAAAACTAGAAAAGAAGGTTCTCTCTTTCCTAAACTATTTACTATTGAACATTTGATCAAAGAGGTTAAAGATATGGTGTTATTGTTGAACAGGATCAAATTTAATCCTCATGCATTATTTTGGGAGGATTGGATGTACTGTTTTATCCAAAATATCCTAGGAGCTGACAAGTTCATAGACTGGGCTAAATTCATTTCTAATTGACTTCATGAGGAGTTGATTAGTGTTGATAGCATGGCTAATTTCCACATGACTTCATACTTCTTCTATATTATTTCCTTTTATAGAGACTGGGAAGGTCTCCAACATGAGCCTTGGAATGAAGAAATGAAAATATATGAATACTATGTACATTTGCAATAAAGCTAAATCACATAGGAGTTTAGAAGGGTCAATGATGTGTTTCTAACTCATCTGGTTTTTGAGTTGCAAGGTAAAGAGAATCAAAGTCTATCAGATGAGGCAATTGAATTGGTTTCTATGTATGGTAGTCATTTTATTCAATTTCCAAAATTTACTTATCTCAGGGTTGGGGTATTTGAGGGGGAACCCTTGAAGTTTCCCAAGTATTGCTTAGACAAATTCATTTTAATGGAAATCTACAGACAATTAGCTCATGTTGATAAAAATCTTAGAGGAAAGAAAGGTTCAGGAGTAGTCTTCCAAATAGACCTAGGTTACTATCACTGTCGCACAGTACAAGATGCTATGGCCCTAAAAAGGGAGTTGAAAGGTATGAACCTGAATTCATATCATGCTAGGCCCAAATTTGACAGCAAAGGATTTACCCAAGGTCATCTGAATGTAGCCCCTACATTTTTGCATGAGCCAGAGTTAGAAGATTTTTGGGCAGACCAATCTGATGAGTTCGAGGTGCCAAAAATGACCTGGTTTAGATTAACATTTGGGAGATAATCACTTTAAAGCTTGAATTGGACATTGATAGAATTAAATAAAAATAAGGTCATGAAGTGTTAAATACCTAGTACATTAAAAAGGTTCAGGGTCTTCCTATTCCAGCTATATATTGGAATAAAAGGGAGGAAGATAATCTATAGACAAGGACCTCCAACGTGATTAAGCGCACTGAAAAATGCCTTGAAGGACAAATAATGACTAAGTCTACCCCCAGGAAGTCAGCACCTAAAAATAAGTCTACACGGTTGAGTTCTCCCAAAAGTGTTTTTGTTTCCACTAATCTAATTATTGAATCCTCTATTGCAGGTGTGTTAGAAGTTGAAGTTGAACCTAAACCGCTTCCAAGAAAAGTTCAAGTCCAAGTTTAGTCCTTACTACTTGCTCGGGTCACTCGTTCAAGGAGTAAGAGAAGCAATAAACAATAGTTAGATTTGAACATTCTAATAGACCTAGAGCCATCAGAAGAGGCCAAAGAATTAGATAAAGATAAGGATATCAAAGAAACTAACACATCAAAGATGGATACTGATAAAAGGATAGAGGTGGGAGATGTTCAGAATGACTCATTAGCTTTGATGAATAGTGCAGAAGTCGAGACACCCCAAGCCAAGCCTCATGGAGAACCTAAATGGATGGAAATGATGATAATCAAGAAAAGAAGCATCATTCCAGTTTGAATCCCAGTCAAGGATATGGTGATAAAATGTCTTGGTAAATCTTTGAAGACTAAGAAGCCAAAGATAGAATCTAAGCTAAGTTTTAATGAAGATACAGGTCACTAGATGGCTAAAATATTCAAACCGGCCAAGGACAAAGATGAGAGTGAAATATCTCTCTAAGATTATGACATACAAAAGATTGACCTTGGAAAAGGTATGAGGGAGGCAGATATGAAGGTATTTTAATCATCAAATAAAAAGATCTCATCAAGAATCTGGACAGACGTGAAAGATAAGAAAGAAATGAAAGAACCTCTAAAACAAATGGCTGAGTATGTACATGTGATTTAGAATCTAGGTCCTCTACCTATTTCTGAAATCCATGACACATTGGATGTCAGGTCCCCAATTAATCAAAAGTTCTTAAATCAGATACAGAGGGACCGGATGATTGAAAAAACATTTGGTGACTGGTTAGATTTCATGGCCCAAGAGGCAGTAAAACACATAGCCAATCTAAGTAACATCCATAGGACATCTTTAGGAGTTACTAAAAGGATGGAAACAAAGATCTGCTCTTGGAAAAAAGAGAAAGAGGAATGGGTGGAAAAAACAACTTGGATAGAATAAATTTAGAATTACAGACTCAAATAGATCCTAGTGGAAAAATCGGTTGCTAGTTTAGATGAAAGAGTGTTGTATGTCTCCCAGATCAGCAATAAATGGAGGAACAATGTGATAGAGAAAATAATTGATGAGGCAAATGGGTTGTTGAAGGAGTTGGAAAGAATTAAAGCCATCACATAGGAGGATATGAGATGCATAGATGTACATCTAATGAAAAATGATGAAGGTTTGTTAAAGAGCAGTGAAGAAGTGATAGCTACATAGTAGGAAAAGATGAATTAGGATAAAGAATCGAGATGACTCACTGCACATGATTTCTCAAGAGTATCTCACATTGAATCAATGTTGATCATCAGAAAAGATCATCTGAACATGAATTAAAAAAAATGGCATATATCTGGAAGAATTGAGAATTATGGAAACAACGGATAGCATGTGTGGGTCTGCCACATCAACAAATTATTCCCATTTTTGTAGCATCTTATGAGAGTTGGAAGGATACATGTTTGGTCTTGATAACGCCAAAGAAAACCCCTAGATCTACCACTCTGACAACCAGTTGGCCATGAGAAGAATGCACATATTTCAAGTTACTTTTTATAACTACTAAAACAATCGCTCCTGGTGGAGTAATTTTTGGTAATAGTTTGAAAATCCCTACATTTCTATATATTGAAAAACTTAAAACTCTAAAAAGGTTGGCACTTTAGATATTAGTAGTTAGAGAGTAAAAGGAAGTGGAATGTTGTTTTTTTCTATAAACTTAAATAAATGATAAAGACACATAAATTTTTTGGTTTGTGAGGGAGTGTTTTATCTTCTTTTTTGATCAATTGGTTGAAGAAACAAAAATTGTTATCTGTTTCATTTGGAATGAAAACGATTTGTGGATAAAATCCTATGCAATCTTTATTTTTATTGTTTAGTGTATTTTGAGTTTGCATTTTAAAGTAGTGATTGTCGATCATTCTAGGAATATCATAGATTAATTTTTGATATTGATTTCATAAGATATTTATTCGAGCGGTCATTCTACGTTCAAACTCAGAGTGATGAATGGATGTATGTTTCCTTTTTAGATGCTTTCTGGTTAAAAGTGTCATGAATGTTTTCCTTTATTTCATTTTAGTTGACATAAAAGCATTATATTTTTAGAGGGAGTTATACCTATATTAAATATAGAGAATTGATTGTGAGAGGTTAATTCAAATATGGTTAATAATTTGTTCTTGTCCTTTCAGGTTCAGAATATTTGTAAATCAGATATTTTTTGCAAGGACACATATGTTAACTAACAGATTTTTAGCGACTCTACTGGGGAGTTAAATATTTGTATGTATTGAAGATCTCTAATAATACAATGAGATGCAATGGTGTTATCTAGTCAAAATAAGTTGCCTATTCTTCAACCACACTTGGGCTTTCAAGATACAGAAGAAGACCTTGTCTCTGATCTTAACGCGTGTGCATGGAAGTACAGAAGAAGTAATCAACAATATTAGTAGGTGCAACAAGTATTGGAGTAAGAAGAAGAACTTGGCAAAGATTTAAGAGAGATACCTATCAGGAAGGAATCTATTTTTTTAGATAGAATTGTTAGAACACACAGAGGAACAAACAAAACCCTATAAATAGGAATTGATAAACTGGCTGAGAAAAGATATACTAGGGGGGATAAGGCAAAAGGCTTAGTTGATAATGACTTCGAGGATTTGGCCAAACTTAATTTTAGGCCATATTTTCCCAAAAGGAAAGGAAAGGTTGAGAAATAGTAGACCATCCTCTCCACCTAGGACTACATCCTCTTCTGCCATTTTCCAATCTCTCATCTTTCCTAGAACTTTAGTCCCTATTGCCATTAATTTGTAACCTTTGAATATCATACTACCCACTATGTCTTAGAATCAATAATGGGGTGCCCAAGTTGGACCTTTGAACTTGGAAGAGAAATTGAGTCCTTTGCCAAAAGGATCTTGTGAATTTTTTCTTTGATTTAGTGGTGATGGGATGAAATTTCCTGATGAGCATTTGAATGCATTTAACACAACTTGTTGGGTTTTGGCAATTCCCACAAAAGATGTGATGGTCAGGATGTTTTTTCAGACCTTAATAGACCTAGACATAGATTAGTTCCAACATATCCCAAATGAATCTATTAATAGTTGGGACAACATGAAAATAGCTTGTGAAGCTAGATTCAAAGCTTCTAATGATGCAAACTCAGTTTTGCTTCAATTGAGTCAACTAAAAAAAGAGATCCATGAACTAATGCGTGAGTTTGTAGCGAAATTCAATAAAGTCTTGCATGGGATCCCAAATGTTGATGGGCCTATCACACATAATAGGAAAGGATTATTCCTAAATTCCATCCCCCCCAGATGTATCTTTTCACTTGAAAGAGGAAGAGTAGCAACCCTAGATGCAACACAAAGGTTAGCTATAGTATTAGAAGATGATTTGATAACTTCGAGGAAATGGAGAAAATAAGTTCAAGTACCTAATGCATATATTTTTGTGTCATCATATTCAAACCCTATGATATAGATACTTTTTAATGATATGGTAGCTATTAAGAGGTAGTTACCTAAGGCAATTGTTCCATACCCAGATATCTCATGAAAGTTCTCAGGCCAAGGGGCAGGAACATCAAGAAAGAAGATATATTTGCACCCTACTCAAAAAATGATTATCCATTGAATCCCCTCTTATACATAAGAGAAACTTGTGTTTTTTTCACCTAACAGATTATCATTATGGTTCCACATGTCTGGAGATGGTAAGATATGCTCAGATGGAAGAAAACAAGGAAAAGGTTAAAGAAACACCAAAAAGTGAAGGAACCCCTGGAGTTGATGGCCAATCTTTAAATTACTACTTGAATACAAATATGATTCAAAATGAGGCGATGATATTTTTACAACTTAAGATGAACCTTCATGTTCGGTCCTAACCAGAGGCCAATACAGTGAAAAATTTGCGGGTAGATCTTTTTCCATGGAGCTAAAAAGAAAAAGTAAGAAGCTAGTGAATCTAAATAGTGGGAGTCCAAAGGTTCAAGATAGTGTGAAGCCAGGAATTCACTTACTAAAAATGTCTGAGCCCGAACTTGGTTTTGACATTGTTTATTTTTGTAATTCATCTAGGATACAAATTTTTCATGTTTATTATCTTAAATTATATCCCAAAGAACTCGATAAACTAGTTGATTATGTTAAAGGTTCTTCTAATACACTTGAGTCTAATCAAATGAACAATTCATTTTCTACTGAAGTGCCTTCATTCTCTGAGTTGAAGCAACCTAGAAATAATGAGTCTATGTTGCGAGTAGAAGCATCAAAATATACATCTACTTCTACTGCAAACCAGAGCCATTCTATGTATCATTATTTATTCATGGTTATAATTTGAATAATTGTATTATAGACTCGGGTGATTTTGAAAATATAATGCCCTCATCAGTAGAAACATCCTTGGATCTACCCTTGACCAAGACATTTGAGAAATTCTATTCTATGGACTCAAAACAAGTTCCCTTAGTTATCCAAATTAAGGATTCCCAGGTGTCCATAGCAACCTATCCTGACAAGAGATTGAAATTAACCATTCTGGTTGTTGACATACCCGCCAGTTATGGTATGTTATTAAGTCAAACTTTCTTTAGAAGGAAAAATTAAAATGGATTGGTCCCAAGCATTCATTTTCAATGGGAAACTAAAAATTTACCCTACACCTAGAGAACAAGTCAAAATATACTATTTTTCCCTCTGAAGATCTTAGATCACATATCTTATACCAGAAGTCTGGTTTTTCTAACTATGTAATTATGCCTGAAGATGGTGTTGCAGATTCAGGAAATCCATGTAATGATGAATTGTGGTTGATGGAGTTTGATGGAAGCTTCTCTTCAGCTAGATCAGGTGCAGGGGTAGTGTTGTTGTCTCCTACGGGGAAGAAAATGTCATTCACTTTTAATTTGGAGTTCAAGAACATCAACAATACGGCTGAATATGAAGCATTATTGCTTGGATTGGAAGAGGAAAAAAGGAGGGGTATCAAGTTGTTCACAGACCAAGTGTACTAGAAAATTCTAAGTCTTAGAAAGTCTTTAGTGATGATGCTCATATAAATGCATTTTTACAAGGAGTGGAGAAGTTTGCCTCAACTTACTTTGAAGGTTCAAATTCATAGTGCCATTAATTTTGTCCATATGAGAAAATAGAAAGTGTTGGAGAGGTGTTGCAGCTAAAAGGAAGTTACATACCCAAGGGGTTACTAGCTCTAGAATATATTTTGATTGCAGATATTGTTTCATTGGTCTATCGCCTAAACAGGAAAAAGGTCAATCTAGTAATTATGAAAAAGTGGATATTGGTGATGGGAAAGATATAAGGTTTGTGAATTTGGGTGTTTGTTGTAGTCCATAGGAAAAATAAAGGTTCCTGAAGCTATTGAAATAATTCAAAGATTTTTTTTCCTAGTCCATTTTTAGCACCACATACCATTAAAATTTGGATTTTCCCCTTTTAGACATAAATTAAGGAATTAAAACCCAAAGGTAGTCGATGCAATCTTTTGAGAGGTAGACAAAATGTTGAAAGTGTTGGAGATTTGCCCATGTGCAAATAGTTGACTATATGTTTGTCATTGATGACAACATATAGTATACAACATTGTACTATATTCAATTTTTAGTATGGATATGTTGGAGCCTTGCATGGTTGTTTTTATGTTGCAGACATAGTTATTATACCATGTTCATACATGTAGATTCAGAAGTTTAGTTACAGCTGAGTTATGTTGATCTGTTTACCAGCCACAATTTCAGAGGATTGTTTTTAAGAGCCGACAATAATTTTATTGAGTCTTCAGTTGCGCCTATCTTTGGGATATGCATGTTCAAGTTCATGTTTATTTATAAGTCAAAGATGATTAACCAAAGGTGCTAAACATGTTTCATCCAAAGTGTGACATTTGGGTGATTTTGGTGGAGCTGGCTATGTGAAGCGATGCATCTATTCATTTTGAGTTGCGCGTTTCAAATTATGTTGCATTGTTAGTTTAGCTGACAAGAAAAGTATTGAAGGGATTCTTACAGTCGATGTGATCATATCCTTTAAAGAAGATACATATAGCAGTTCATTTGTGATCACTAAGTGTCAATGAGAAGACACAGACAAAAAGGAATAGAGCAGGATGCTAGTTGTTTTGGAATAGTAAAGATATTTCATTGATCAGTTAAAGATCTATGTGAAAAAGTAGAGAGTGCATACAATTCATTGGAATTGATCAAGACAACAGGTCTACTCAAATAGTTCATTATCAAATATAGTGTATATCTGTTTTATAGAAGGTTGCAACCTTCATCATTTTAGCAATGTGCTCTTGGACAGTGTGTCCTCACCCCTAACAGGGTTATTTGTAAAAGAATCCTAACAGGGTCTGACCCTTAACCAGGTCACTGTACTTATTACATTGTAAAACATCAATTCCTAACAGGGTTGTAAGATCTTCTAATAGGGATCATTATACTCTAGTGCAGTTCTTTGTGGGTGCTAATTCCCATCGGGGTTTTTACCTATTTTGGTTTCCCCATAACCAAAATTGTGGTGTTGTATTCTATGTAATCTGATTATATTTATGCTTAATGTTATTCTATACTTAATTGGAGAAAAGAATTAAAACTAGTAGATAACTTATTCACCCCCCCCCCTCTCAGTTATCTCTTGGGACTATTCATAAAAATTGGTATCAGAGCCAAGTGCCTTGGAGAGAAATCCTAACAATTTAAGGCAGATCATATGGCGTACTTCAGGAAAGAGAGTCCTAAGTTTGATGGAGAGAATTATCTTGAATGGAAGAACAAAATGATAACACATCCATAGTGCGTGGGTTTTGAGATCTATGAGGTTGTTACTCATGCAATTGATGTTCCTACTTTGAAAGATCTTGCAAAAGAAGATTATATTGTCAAACAAAAGGAAGTATTCACCCAAAATGCAATTGCCAAAGAAGCCCTAATTAGTGCCTTATCTGACAGTGAATTTTCTGAGATTAAGAAAGAAAATAAAGCCTATTCAATATGGAAATACCTAGAAGACATGTTTGAAGGAGACATCCAAGACAAGAATGCATGTAGAAAGACATGGAAGAAAATATACAATAATTTAGAGATGCTACCTGAAGAAAACATCAGAGCTTATAATCAGAGGATTAATGAAGCATTTTCAGGAATCAGAAATAATGGTGGAGAAATTTCAGAGGAAGACATAATGGACAAACTGATGACTACATTGATAGAAAATTATGAAACCAAGATAAACATCTTGGATGAAACCATTCAATTTTCAAAGGACTTCAAAAGAGAAACCTTGATCAGCAAAATACCAGCATTTGAGATATCAAGATTGAAGACAAAACCTAAAATTGAAATAGCTTTCAAAGCCTCAGTCCATGGCAAGAAATCCTTGAGCATCTCTAGTAATATTGAGAAAGAAGAATTTGATACAGAACTAGAAGAAATCATTTCTATGGTTTCTAAGAAAGAAAGGAAAGGTAAAGGAAAATATGAAGGATAGCTACCATTCAAATGTTTTTCATGTAACAAAGTTGGCCATTTTGCATCCAAGTGTTCTACAAGAGTCAAGAAGTTCATATGAGATTACAAGCCCAAATATAATAAGGAATTCTATTATGTTGAAGATGGTGTGACTGATGATTATTCAAGAGAGGATGAAATTGGATTCATTGCAATTAAAGATATTGAAAAAATGATTGATGAAATGGAAATTGAAGATGAAAAGAAAGCACAAGAATTGGCTTTAGTTTCACAAGCAGACATCAGGACAGACTGGATCATAGACAATGGGTGATCACATCACATGACAAGAGACAAAGATAGATTTGTACATCTAGATAAGTACAAAGGTGGCATGGTTAGATTTGGAGATAACACTCCCAAACCTATCATAGGCAAAGGATCATGGAAAGAACAAGACAAATGATGTTCTGTATGTTGATGGTTTACATCATAACTTACTAAGTGTTGGATAGTTTCTCGATAAAGGATATAAATTGGAATTCAAAAAAAAAAGGTGCATTATTAACAACAAAGAAGGAGACATGATAGCATCAGGTTTAAAGACCAAAGGTAATGTTTTTCAGCTCAACTCCAAAGTTGTTTTTTATCAAAATTGGATGACAATTGGTTATGGCACAAAAGACTTTGTCATATCAATTTTGACAACATAGTAAAGATAAGAAATGTAAAGGCAATAAGAGACCTTCCTAGTATTGCAAGACCTGTTGATACTATGTGCAGGGAATGTGTGATGGGAAAGCATGTGAGGAACTCATTCAAAAGCAAACAAAACTCTGCAGAGAACAAATTAGATCTAGTGCATATAGACTTATGTGGACCTACTCAAAAAAGATCGTACTATGGTGAAAGGTATTTCATTTTGTTTGTTGATGATTTCTCTAGAATGATGTGGGTTGTGTTCTTGAAAGATAAATCTAAAGCTTTTGAGAAGTTCAAAATATTTAAATCTAAAGTTGAAAATGAGTCTGTATTAAAGATAAAATGTCTGAGATCTAATAGAGGAGGATAATTTGCCTCTGACAAGTTTCTTGAGTACTGCGAAGAACATGGGATCAAAAGACAACTAAGTGCACCCAGAACCCCTCAACAAAATGGAATTGTAGAAAGAAGAAAAGGGATAATACTTGACACAGTGCACACTATCATGATTGAAGGAAAGGTTGCGCACAACTATTGGAGAGAAGCAGTCAATACAACAGTCTATACTATCAATAGAATTCAACTAAGACCAGGCACAGATAAAACACCCTATGAACTTTTGTTTGGTAATGTACCTACAGTAAAATACTTTAGAATCTTTGTAAGCAAGTGCTGCATCAAGAGAGATGATGGTGTTGGTAAGTTTGATGCCAGAAGTGATGAAGGTATTTTTCTTGGTTACTCTACTAAGAGAGAAGCTTAAAAATGTTTTAATTTAAGGTTGAAGAAAATCATTGAAAGTGCATATGTGAAAATTGATGAGAAGATCATGATTCAAGAGAGATATTATGATTATGCACCTATGATTGAAGATGAACCTAGACCTATAAATAAAGATATAGTTATAGAAGAAATGTTTGAGTGTATTGATGTATCATGCAATAACCTTGAACCAAGTGAAGAGGAATAACAGATTACAGATGAGAGTGTCACACCTAAAATTTAAAAATACACATCTAGATACCATTCAAAAGAAGATATCATTGGAGATCAGAGAAGTAGAGTTTTGACAAGATCTAAAGAAAAAGGTTCAACTGTTGATGAAGAGGTATGTTTGCTTTCACAAATTGAATCCTTAAGGTTGAAGATGTGTGTAATGATTCAAATTGGTAAAATGCAATGCAAGAAGAATTAGATCAGATAATTAAGAATGACACATGGGAATTGGTCCCTAGACCTTGTGACAAAAATGTGATTGGAACTAAGTGGATACTCAGAAACAAAATGAATGAAGATGGTACAGTGATAAGAAACAAAGCAAGATTGGTATGTAAATGATATGCGCAGAGAGAAGGAATTGAATATTTTGATACATTTTCCCCTGTGAGAAGGCTAGAAGCTATCAAGTTGTTTTTATCTTATGCAACATTCAAAAACTTCAAAGTATATCATATAGATGTTAAGTTAGCATTTCTGAATGGTGACTTGAAGGAAGAAGTCTACATAGAGCATCCTGAAGGATTTAAATTATTAGACAAACTAGACATGGTATGCAGACTAAAGTAATCCCTCTATGGACTTAAACATGCCCCAAGAGCATGGTATGCGAGACTTGATGGCTACTTGACAAAGATTGGATTCAAAAAGGGAGCAAAAGATTACAACTTATTCATAAGAGAGACACCTGAAGGACTATTACTTTTTTCCATCTTTGTTGATGACATTATTTTTGGAGGTAATGACAAGCTTAGTGCAGAATTTTCCAAAGAGATGCAGAGTGAATTTGAATTGAGCATGATTGGACCTATAAAATACTTTTTAGGATTAAATGTAAAGTAGGAAGATAGAGGTATATTCAAAAATCAATCTAAATATGTGAAGGATATATTGAAGACATTCAAGATGGAAGATTGCAAGCCAGTAAGCACTCCTATGATAATAGGAAGCAAGCTCTCTAAAACTGATGACTCCACAGCAGTTGACAAAACACTTTACAAGTCAATGATTGGAAAACTTATATATCTCACTCGATATAGACCAGATATTTCTAATGCAATTGGAATTTTTGGGAGATTGTAGCTGAACCAAAATAGAATCACTTAATGGCAATAAAAAGAATATTCAGATATTTAAAAGGAACTATAAACTATGGTTTATGGTATCCTAATTCAAAAAATCCAGAACTTCATGTGTACACAGATGCAGATTGGGTAGGTTGTGTTGATGATAAAAAGAGTACCTCAGGAGGAGTAGTATTTCTTGGAGATAGGTTGGTTACTTGGACAAGCAAGAAGAAGAACTGTATTTCTTAGTCAACAGCATAAGCTGAGTATGTAGCAATAGCATTGAATTGTTCAACAATGGTTTCAATCACGAAGATGATTAAAGACTTTGGAATTTAGATTAATTATCCTATTGTCATTCATTGTGACAACACTGGAACTATTAATATGTCAAAGAACCCTGTGATGCATGCAAAGACAAAATACATAGAAATAAAATATCATTTTTTAAGAGAAAAAGTTTAAGAGAGAGAAGTGAAGTTGGATTATGTGAGCACCAAAGATCAGTTGGCATACATATTTGTGAAACCTTTATCAAAAGACACTTTTGAGTATCTCAGGAAGAAGTTGGGAGTAATTCCCTTTCCTGAGTCTGATTAGAATTTGCAGCAAGTGCATCAGTCCTTATTGACTGATGAGTGGTTGACTACTCTAATTCTGGAGTAGTACCTATGCTTATTTGTATTTGGCATCCTTTTCCATTGATGTCAAAGGGGGAGTATATAGTAAGGGGGAGCATATACTCTGGGGGAGTATAAATTCATAAAAACACAGTAAAAAGAGATACAACAGTTAAGAGGAACTTTTGATGAGGATATTGAGAAGTTTGTAAAAAGAAAGAAGACACTTTTGGATTGATGGTGTTTTTCATATCATATGTTGCCATCAATGTCAAAGGGGGAGATTGTTGGAGATTTGCCATTGTGCAAATAGTTGATTGTATGTTTGTCATTGATGAAAACATATAGTATACAACAGTGTACTATATTCAATTTTTAGTATGGATATTTTGGAGCCTTGTGCGGTTGTTTTATGTTGCAGACATAGTTATTATACCATGTTCATACACGCAGATTGAGAAGTTCAGTTACAGTTGAGTTATGTTGATCTGTTTACTAGCCACAGTTTTAGAGGATTGTTTTTAAGAGCCGACAGTAATTTTATTGATTCTTTAGTTGTGCCTATCTTTGGGATGCGTGTGCTTAGGTTGATTTTTAGTTATGAGTCAAATATGATTAACCAAAGGCACTAAACATGTTTCATCTAAAGTGTGATGTTTGGGTGATTTTGGTGGAGCTGACTATGTGAAGCAATGCGTCGATTCATTTTGAGTTGCACGGTTCTAATTATGTTGTGTGCTTAGTTTAGCTAACAAGAAAAGTATTGAAGGGATTCTTATAGCCAACGTGATCATATCCTTTAAAGAAGATACATATAGCAGTTCATTTGTGATCACTAAGTGTGAATGAGAAGACACAGACAAAAATGAATAGACTAGGATGCTAGTTGTTTTGGAATAGTAAAGCTATTTCATTCATTAGTTAAAGATCTATGTGAAGAAGCAGTGAGTGCATACAATTCATTGGAACTGATCAAGACAGCAGGTCTAATCAAACAGTTCACTATTAAATATAGTGTATATCTATTTTACACAAGGTTCGAGCCTTCATCAATTTTAGCAGTGTGCTCTTAAACAATGTGTCCTCACCCCTAACATGTTTATTTGTAAAAGAATCCTAATAGGGTCCAACCCTTAACAAGCTCACTGTACTTATTGCATTGTAAAAGATAAACTCCTAACAGGGTTGTAAGATCTTCTAACAGGGGTCATTATACTCTTGTGCAGTTCTTTGTGGGTGCTAATTCCCACTGAGTTTTTACCTATTTTGGTTTCCCCGTAACCAAAATTGTGATGTTCTATTCTATGTTATCTTATTGTATTTATGCTTAATCTTATTTTGTACGTAATTGGATAAAATAATTAAAACTAGTAGATAACTGATTCACCCCCCCCCCCCTCTCAGTTATCTCTTGGGACTATTCCTANCTAGTAGATAACTGATTCCCCCCCCCCCCCCTCTCAGTTATCTCTTGGGACTATTCCTAACAGAAAGTCCACATAATCTTTCCCATACACCATTCCACCTGGGTAGCCAATATAGTAACATTTTGAAAGAAAAATGGAGAAATTTGTATATCCTTTGATTTTTAGAATTTGAACCAGACCAGTTTAAAGGATAATTATACCTTTCCCATGATGGATCATATTCTATAGATAGTAGTCGAGTCTAAGATGATGTCTTTATTGGACAGATTATCAGGATGGATTCTCAAGCTATAATCATATCAGTGTAGCATCTGAAGATCAACATAAAATAGTCTTTACTACTCTATGGGGCATGTTTGCATGCAACAAAATTCCTTTTGGTTTAATAAATGCAGGGGCTACTTTTCAACGTGCAATGAACTTCTCATTTGGTCATTTGATTAAAAAGATAATCATCACCTATATGGATGACATGACCACATTCTCAAAAAGAAGAAAGAAGCATTTACATGATTTAAGGGTTGTCCTTTAGAAATGTAGAGATCATGGAATATCTCTTAATCCCAAGAAGTTTGTGTTCTGTGTGACTGAAGGAAAGATGTTGGGACACTTGGTATCCAAAGAAGGTGTTAAGATCAATCCAGACAGGTTTAAAGAAATTCACCAATTACATATGCCATCAAACAGGAGCAGGATATGATCTTTTTTTAGCCAGATAAATTTCTTGTGGAGATTTGTACTCAAATTTTCAAAGACTACGAGGTTAATGGTAGATATGTTAAGTAAAAGAAAACCTTGAAATGGAATGAAGAATAAATTAAGGATTTCGATGAGGTGAAGAAAGAAATAGCACAAGCACTAAATTTCACACATCCAGAATTCTAGAAATATTTTCTCATATATAGTTATGCTAGTGAGCATACGATGTCAAGAGTATTATTGCAGAAGAATGAGAAGAATGAAGAGGCCCCAGTTGCCTTTATGAGAATACCCCTAAAAGTCATGAACTGAAGTATTCCCTTACAGAAAATAGGCATATGTAGTAGTCAAGGCCATAAAAAAATTTAGGTACTATATACTTCATTCCCATTCCATGATTTATGTGCAAACACTGTGGTTAAAAGCATTTTGAATCAGCAAGAGGTAGCAGTAAATAATAGAGCTACCTAGGTAGCGAAAGTGCAAGAATTCAACCTAGAGATTAAGCCCATAAACTCAGGTGTGGGAGAGGATTATGCAAGTTAATAGATGATATTAAAGAAGATGAAGATAAGGCACCACTATCCTTATTCATATGATTTATAGACCCTTGGTTTTCAAATGTTGCTTACTACCTAACTTCCGAAGAATGTCCTGAACACCTGTCTGCTAAGGAGAAGAGGAACTTAAGTCTTAAGGCTGCTAAATATGTAATTGTGAATGATATTCTCTACAAAAAGGATCTAGATGGTGATTTTCTTCGTTGTGTGGATAAAGACCAGCAAGAAAAAATGTTGAAGTCTTTTCATAGTGAAGCTTGTGGAGGTCACTATTCTCATGTGTGACGGCTTTCAAAATTTTAAGGAACTATTATTTTTGTCTTGGAATTTTAAAGATGCTTACAGGTGGGTTTCCCAATGTGAAAAGTGAAAATTTTTTACTAGAAAATCAAAATTGGTTGTGTTACCCTTAAGGCTTGTAATCATTGATGAACCCTTTAAAGAGTGGGGATTAGATTTCATTGGTCCTTTGGATCCTGTGTTGAGTGTTGGTCACATTCATATTCTAACTGCAACTGACTACTTCACTAAGTGGGTAGAGGCAATACCATTGAAAAGAACAATCTCAAAGGTGGTCTCTAATTTTCTAAAGGAAAATATTTTGGTTAGATTTGGGGTGCCTACTAAAATAGTAACTGAAAATGCTCATAATTTTTCATCAAAAGATATACAAATATTCTGCTACGATAATGGGATTCACTTGTCACACTTATCAGACTACTATCCACAGGGCAATGGACAGGAATAATCTAGTAATAAAAATCTATTTGCAATCATGAAAAAATTAGTAAATGAGAATACTCAAGACTAGCACAAAATATTACATGAGGCACTGTGGGCAGATAGTGCATAAAAAAGGGCCATCGGAGTGAATCCTTTCAAACTAGTATATGGTGTAGAAGCTCAATTATCTCTTCCATTGGAGCTTGTAGCTACTAAACTACAGAAAGTGATTGAAAATGAAACTTTTCAAAGTGCCTTAGAGAAAAGGGTAATGTATCTTGTGAAAATTGAAGAAGAAAGAGCAGAGATTGTGGATCACATCACCAGTCACCAGTGATGACATGTAACTGATTGAATGTTTGAAGATAATAAGTTGATCACTGAAATGCTGAAAGATATAATGCAATACATTAAATTAGTTAATGGATTGTATTGTCATTGATATCAACTTGATATAATCTAATCGGTTACAATCAATGTCTCAAAGACTTCAGAGAATCAAAGAGCTAAAGATTATGTTTTCAGTAATTCATAAAAGATAAGAATTCACTATGTGACTTCAAACACCGACAGTTAGTGGAACCCGATGGACAGAGATCACTAAAATTCAAGTCACAGTGATGCCCTAGAAATAACATCGATGAGCATTACCGATGAGCAGAATCACAAGCATAACCAATGGCCAAAATCATAGTGTAAACCGATGGAGAAGCCCGAGGAGAACTGGAGTGTTGACTGAAGCTATCAAAGAGTTAAACATTGAAATTAACTTGAGTTCATAAACGACAAAATATCTAGCTGGCAGAGCTAAATATGGAATTAACTTGTATTTATCATTGTTTTCATCGACAAGATAAAGCTAGAGATGAGTAAAGGATTTAAAGTTGTTTTGTCTAAGTGGCAAGAAGATCTCTACGAGATAACATAGGAGTTTTTCTTTAAATCAGATTTTCTAAGATTGTGGATCATGCCAAGATCAAGAAAATCAAGAGCCTAAGAAACGGTGATACCATGTCTATAAAGAGACAACTTAACTCATTTTGAATTAAGGGGATTGAATGAAAAGAGGATGCTAAAGAGAAACTGATGAAGAAAAACTTCATACAGTCCTGATCGATCAAGTTGAAGAAAGAGCTAAATATTTTTGTGGACACCGAGCAACAGAGCATAGCATCACCGAGTAGAACTAAAGTGGAGAAAAGGTATTAAAAAGGACATATTGATCATATTATTTTTATGAGCTTACAATAGATCTAAAAATCTGCAAGTATAAGTTGTATATGTGAATAGATCATACTATTTTAGTTTAACCATTGATTCAGAAAGTCTCTTAACTGAGAGGGATTTAAAGATCCTTTCTATATTGAGATACATCCCAGGGAGTATCAAAAATTTTGATCATGAAGATAGCATGAGATGCCAGATACCATTTGACAAACCAGAAGTGTTTGGACAAGGAAGGTAGCATAGAAATGCTTGATATCAAGTGACAAACTAATCTATTAAATCCTCTAACAAGGTCACACCTAAGAGTGTGTTTGTAACCTTTAACAGGGTTGGCTCTTCATCGAGCTCACTTCAGAAGAGTGAAAATTTTGGGTTACTGGTCCCATGTGGTTTTTCCCTTAACAGGGTTTCCACGTTAAAAATCCATGTATCAATGTGTTTATGAGTCATTACTTTAGTGTTTTGCATTACATATAGCTAATCTAGATTGATCGGTATACTCTAGATAATTTACTATTTTTCAATAAATTAATAGACTACTATTTGGTAAACATATAGAATAAGGTTTAACAAAGAATTCTGAGCAATACTAATTTAATAAGTGTATTTGAGGGCATTCATCTTATAGGACTGAAGATAACTAGAGGCTTAATATTATGGTACTAATTTTTTGGGTTGATGAATTGGAATATTTTTGAGGCCACTGATTCATCCCTCCCCCCTCTCAGTTGTTACTAACAACCAAGCCAGGGTGAAAATGATATTCGACCGCAAAGCTCGACCCAGGAAGTTCATGGTGTAAGAGAAAATGCTATTATGGGATAAACGTAGAGAGCCAAGAGGAGCACATGGTAAGTTTGATTCTTTGTGGAAAGGTCATTTTTAAATTATTCAAGTGGTTGGACCCAACTCTTTCACATTAATATATTCAGAGGGTACCAAACTTCCCCTATCTTACAATGGGCAGGACCTCAAACTATATCAGCTCTAAGGTGGTCTTTGTTCTTCCTATAAATAAATTTTTGTTGTGATTTTAGTTTCATCTCATTTTTTTTTGTGTGTTGATCTTTTCTTCCCATAGGTCGGTTTGCAAAACCAATATTCTAAGTTCATTCCTTGTCCCTTATGGTTTAGGTCCCCAATTAGAGCCAGTTGTTACCCATGTATTATTCCTTTGAAAAAAGTCACCATTTAATTTTTTCCATATGCATAGTCATTGTTTAACCCTCTTCTTTGAAACTCTCTTAGTTCATATTCAAGAGTTAAAAGAAGTATTAAGAGGTTGGTCACGTCAAATTCTTGTTGTCAGGTCTTGGTTCATTTCAGTAATTTGCATTCTTGAACTTGAACTTGAACTTTTGAAAGTTAAATTTAATAGTTCAAAGTTCCTTTTTGAGTTAAGTCTGTCATTTTTTTCCACGTTTGTAAGTCTCTGGTTCTCAATTATCAGCTGAACTTGAACTTGAACTTTTTAAAAGTTAAATTTCATAGTAAAATTTCATCTTTTTCTATGAGTAGCATCAAGAACTTGTCAGGTAGTTGAAGCTAGCTGTTAGCTATCATGCATGCAAAGGTACATTATTTAATATTTTGGGAATTAGAATGGAATGGTAGTAATGAAACATTAATGCACACAAATACTTAAAGATCAGATTTGATCAAGAAGCCATAAGTTGTCAACTCAAAGGAACATCACACACACAAAAATAATGTGTTGTACTCTCTAAACCTTCAAAAAATATTTCTTTTCCATAAGTAACTTGTGTAATTCTATAAAATCATTCAGTACACATTCTTGTTAAAGAAAAAGATGATGGCTGTGAGGTAGGATAGACAACAAAGCATTGCATGTAAGCAAAAAATGTGAGTAAAGAAGCCTTTTCTTGTAAATCATATTTGTTTCTAATTTTCTGTAGAATTTTGCTTGATTTTTTTTCCTTCATGCATGATACATTCTCTAGAAAATTTCTTTGTAAAATGTCACTTTTTCACCCTAAGCTTCTGAAGGCAGAGAAAGTCACTCACCTAGTTATTTCTCTACCAGAAATTAAAAACACTTCTCTAGTGAATGTCCAAATTGCAAAGGTTGTGCAAATAATTAAAAATGTGGAGGAGGTGTCTATGTCAATGAAAGTGGCTGGTAGTGTTCTACTCGAAGCAGTTGGATTCCCAACAGAAGTGCCTTGTCTAGAGTTGGTACTTGAGTGTGCTAACAAATATGATGCCGAAGAAAGGTGTATACGCACAATATTAGGAATCATTATAGTTAAGATAACTTGTGAAATGGTAATGGATGCCTTAAGAATTCCGCATAAAAAGACATATGAGGCGTAGACCATTGAAGAAGCCAATAGCCAGTTTTCAGTCAACAAGAAAGAATACAGCAACACCATTGCTCAGAATTGGTTGATAAAAATAGAAAAAGGAGTGTTCTCACTTTCCTAAACCATTGACTATATAAAATTTGATAAAAGAGGTTAAATCTATGGTGTTATTGTTGAACAGGGTCAAAGTTAATCCTCATGCATTCTTTTGGGAGGATTGGATGTATTGTTTTATCCAAAAGATCCTAGGAGCTGACAAGTTCATAGACTGGGTTGAATTCATTTCTAATAGACTTCATGAGGAGTTGATTAGGGATGATATCATGGCTACTTTCCACATGCATTCATACTTTTTATATATTCTTTCCTATTGTAGAGATTGGGAAAGTCTCTTGCATGAGCCTTGGAATGAAGAAATGAAAATATATGAATACTATGTACATTTGCAATACAACCGAAGCACAGAGGACTTTAGAAGGGTCAATGATGTGTTTCTAACTCATCTGGATTTTGAGTTGCAAGGTAAACAGAATCAAAGGCTCTTAGATGAGGAAATTGAATTCATTTCTATGTATGGTAGTTATTTTATTCAATTTCTCGAATTTATTTATCTCAGGGTTGGGGGATTTGAGGGGAAACCCTTGATGTTTCCCAGGTATTGCTTAGACAAATTCATTTTAATGGAAATCTGCAGACAATTAGCTCATGTTGATAAAAATCTTATAGGAAAGAAACGTTCATGAGTAGTTTTCCCAATAGACCTAGGTTACTATCACTTTTGCACGGTACAAGATGTTATGGCCCTAGAAAAGGAGTTGAAAGATCTAAACCTAAATTCATATCATGCTAGGCCCAACTTTGATATCAAGGTATTTACCCAAGGTCATCTAAATGTAGCCCCTACATTTATGCATGAACCAGAGTTAGAAGATTTTTGGGCAGACTGTTCTGATGAGTTTGAGGTGCGAAAAAGGACCTAGTCCAGATTAACATTGGGGTAGATAATCGCTTTAAATATTTTTTTTAATGAATAGAGTCAGTTTCAATTGATATATAAAAAATTAAAATATTCACAAAAAAGGAATGAGGCATAAAAATCACCCCGCGAAGAGTCACTCGGCATCAGGCTGGAAACATACAACTATTCACCAAAAAAACATATAAAGAAAGCCCTCAACCTGTGAGAGAAGTAGCAGAAGAGGGAGGGGGATCTATGTCATTAGGATTGCCCCCAAACATTGGGCCTAGGGGTCTAGTTGGGAAGAGACCACCCATCATTTGTTTCTTTATCTTCATTCTCCAGTTCTCCTTCCTCCCGCCTAGGAGAAATAGCAAGAGTCAGGAGGGGGATTTTATTAGAAGTGGCAGAAGGCCACACAAGAAAATTGGCCATTGGCCAAGCTGAAGTAGTAGTAGTAGAAACAAGTAAAGGAGGCCAATCAGCATCCAAAGCCCTCCTAGATGGAGGAGAGGCAGAGCGGAGGCACCAAGAGCGTGGCGTTCTGGAGTGCCTGGCTAAGGAACTTCAACTATGACGGCAACCTCGGGGTGGCATGCGGTCAGCCGAGAGGGAATTCGGTGCCACCCAAGCTATAATACAAGGGGCATTACCCCAATGCTACAGTAGCTCCTGTAAATGGGAAACCTCAAGGGCCACCTTATCAGCTTGAACTTGAATCTGTATTATGATATTATTACATAAACATGTCTTAGCATAAAGAGAAATATTTACATCCAAAACTTTGTGAGTAAAAAGAACAGTATTATGGTCTTTCCATAAGGAAAATAAAATATCCATCCTAAAAGCATGCCAAATCTGTGTATACTGGAAAGGGACTCTAGGTGAATCACCTAGGAGGGCCATATGCCAAGAGAAAGGCTCATACCGGAAAGGCATTAAAAATCCATGTATCCAACTCAAATATTTTTGGACCAAATGATAGAACCAAAAAATATGCATAATGGTTTCAGAAAGCCCACATAATAGGAATTTGGGATCAGGCATACCCAGGTGCTGGAGACAAGCTCCCAATAGTAAACCCTGGTAAAGAAAACATCAGGAAAAATGAGAAATTTTAGGTTCAGTAATAGCATCCCAAACAGTGTGGAAATACCAGCTTCAGGCCTTCTAGGAAGAAGTAAGGTGCCAACGATGATTGAGTGAATCAATCATAGGAAAATGAGGCACAAGCCAAGAGTACCCAAGCTTGTGTTTGTAGTTGGTAAATGGCATATCAGGGTACCATTTCTATTCTTTCCACCAAGGTTTAACTGACTGAATTCCAATTTTATGCAGGAGATGTGGAAAAATAGCAGAGATGAGAAAGTCAAAAGTTTGACGATCTGGATGAGTGAGCTGGAACTGAACACGGAGATCAACCCAAGATCAAAGACTCATGGTGGATCTGGAAAACAAATCCTTGGGAATTTGAATGCCACGTTTGTGAAAATGAAGAGCACTCAACCCCTGGATTTTGGCCAGAGAAAGCTCTTATTGAGAAAAAAGAGGGGACCACCAAATATTGTGTTGATTGAAATAAAACCCATCATAGAAATCATTGCCAACCCAGCGAAGCCAAGGTTTGAAAGCTTCCCATGCTCTCCAAATACTTTTGACAACAAATGTACCCTAGATTTCAACAGGGTGCTTCATAACTAGAAGGGTTTGAAACCCAATCCCCTTCAAAGTCGGCTTGTGCAAGGGATACCCAGAAGAAATACAATGTCGAAGAAAAAATTTCTAGGCCTCATCGCCTGTGAGACATCATACAATCCACTTCGCACAAAGGGCCAGGCCTTGTTTTTGTGTGTCGAGTAAGAAAAGCCCACTAGAGGCCTTAGGGGGACAACAAAAATCCTAGGCAACTCTGTGAAATCCATGATGATCAGCACCAGAAGCCCAAAGAAAATCCCTCAACAATTTCTTGAGCCTCTTGTAGGAGGCTTTTGAAGGATCCCAACAAGAAGAGTAGAACACATGCGTAGCAGCCAAGACCTTGGAGAAAATATGAAACTTCCTAGTGAGAGAGAGTGGCTTGGTGATCCAATAGATAATATTCTTTTCAATTTTAGCTAACACAGCATTCCATAATTTAGTAGAAGTGGTTTGAAAAGAAAAAGGAATACCAAGGAAACCAAAAATTTCCCCATGTTGAATCCTGGACCATCCAAATTGAGAAAACCAGGGTGGATTGGGAAGGGAAGAATGCCTGTAACACAAGGTTTTATGCCACTAGAAGGTTGAACTAGAGGCCAGGCAAAAAGTGTCTAAATGCTGCAAGGCTACCTTGATATTTTCTTCATCCTCTTCAAGAGTGAGAAAGGAATCATCAGCAAAATGGCCATTGACCAATTGATGGGTATAATATGGTAAAGAAATCTCACGAACATAGCCTAGAGAAATAGAATGAGCTAACAAATAGCCAAATCCCTCAGCTTCCAGAACATACAAGGAAGGATCCAAAGGACAGCCTTTCCAAATGGATCTAAAGAGCCCAAAGTTAGAATATTGTCTGCCATTAATGGTGATGCAAGCACAGGCATCCCGAAAAAGCATATGCATAGATTGAAGAAATATGGGGCCAAAACCAAGAGCATGAAGAATAGAAAGAATAAAAGGCCATTCAATGCGGTCATAAGCTTTACCAAAATCAATTTTAAGGAAAAGGGTTTTCTGGTGAGACTAACGAGCCCATTCCATACCTTCCCAAACTGCAATGATATTATCCAGAATAAATCTTGATTTGATAAAGCCAGTTTGTTTTGGCCGAACAATTTGAGGCAGGATGTTACAGATCTTGATAGCCAGAGCCTTAGCGATGATCTTGTAAGAGACATTGAGAAAGGTAATATGCCACCAGTTGAAAATATCCTTAGGATCCCCAGACTTGGGAATGAATTTAATGTTTCCTTTGTTGATAATGTCCCATAGAGACTGGGAGTGATAAGCTTCAAGATAGACCTGGTGTAAATTAGGACCAATGGCATCCCAGAGTGTTTTATAAAACTCACAGGGAAATCCATCACAACCTAGGGATTTATCATCATCCATGGCAAAGAAAGCTTCACAACGATCCTGCAGGGTAAGAAGCTGATCATAAAGAGCTCATTGGGAAGGTGAAATGCATTGAGGCATGACAACAATGCAATCATTAACTAGAGCTTGATCGCTGGTAGGAGAAGATCCTTGAGTGTCAAAAACTTGTTCGTAATGATGAACAAAGGCCTGCAAAATATCTGGAAGCTCCATGAGAAGGGATTAACCTTATTTAATCTTGGTTATGCCAACATTGGTGTGACAAGCATAGAGAGCAGAAAAAAATTATTTAGAGGCTTGATCTCAAACATTTAACTAGTGTAGTCGAGCTTTGATTTGAACACCTCTAGCAGCATATTTGTTGGTAACTTGCTTCTGCTGATGTAGCTAGGAAAGGTGAAGTTGCTATTAGGAATAACAGTCCACAAGACAACTGAGAGGGGGGGTAAATCAGTTGTAGTATAGATTATTAAACTTTAAACTTTATAAACCAAATTTGCAAATGTAAATGATAACACAGTAAATGCCAACACCATAACACAATATTTGTTGTTGAGGAAACCCTATTAAAGGTAAAACCCCGATGGGAATTAACACCCAAAAATAATGTACTGAGAGTATAGTATAGTTGTTAAAAGATATTAGCCCTATTATGAGCTTGTTTACAACATTATAGTACATAGTCCCTGTTAGGAGATAGACCCTGTTAGGAGTCAAATAAAATAGTAGGCTCACTTCCAAGGAAAACTTCCCAAAGAAGGTTAAAGCCACCCTTAAGGATTTACAATCCAAATCAAGTGTATAAAGAAAATACACAATCCAGTGAACTGTCTGATAGCAACTATCTTTGCTTGGTCAGTTCCAATGAAGTATCAACTCTTCTCTATATCCAACAATCAACAAGCTTCACAGCTTCCACACATCTCTATCCTTAATTCTCTACCACACATCTCCAAAATAAAATATCACTCATATATACTCTCTTACAATAATTCATTAGGTCAACCAATTAAGCTTTCCTAAAACACAAATAATTAATTAGGTCAACCAATTAAGGCTTTCCAATACACAAATAATTATTTAACCCCTTGCTAAGATACACATGGTACCTATAACAAGTAAACATAAACTATAATCCATTACATATACTTCCAGATCCACAATCCATGCTCACAATTAATTTTACACGCAACATGTCTGAAGTCGGCCAGGAACTAGGTCTTTTCCAAAATACACGCCACAGTTGACATCACCAGTATCCAAAAAAAAATCAAACTCAACCCATTACTCCAACATATGTCATTTTTCCACCAGTAAGCTTGCATCATCTAAAATATCTTCGCCGGAAAGGTATACACGAAACACAGAGACCTGCTCTATCCAGAATCACAGTTACAGTCTAGAAAATGAGTCTTCACCAAATCAACTGTAACATCCATAGTATGTAACATAAAGCCAAGCGACCTTAGGAATAAGGTCAACACACATCCTTCTTCATAAATCCAACTTCGATCATTCTGAATCATCTGTATAGTATTTGTACACTCCTTCCAGTCAAGTAGCCAGTCTTTCTTCACCACAGAGATATATGTTGACATCAGTGAAAAAACATGAATATTAACAGCATGATCAGTAGCCAAAACTAATATCATCCAATAGTTGTAGGTCTTGATTGAAAGGATCATGAGCTACGGCCTTCATTGAAAGACAAAGAGATTTGGTGTTGACATCATAGGATCTATGGCAATAGATGGCAAGTTGTCTACCATAAATACGCAAAAATCTTGTCATACGTCAGATGGCATCCTTCCACCATTGAATCCAGCCAGGTGATTGTGATGGTCGAGGCTCAAGGTTCCAAACCTGATGAATGTGGGCCACCCTAGAGGGGTGGCTGAGAATAGAAGTATTAAAAAAGAACTGAGTGGTGGGAGTTTGAGACTTAGCTGTCTGCCACACAATATTAAATTGAATGGGGAAATGATCTGACAAGGTCACATCAATAAGAGGAGTAACCGGCAAAGCTTTCTTTTCAAAAAAAGAGAAAAAAATATTACGTCAAAATCATGGCACGATCAATCCATTTATGAATTATATTAGAAGAGGCTCTAAAATTAGACCACGTGTGCCAAACCCCCTCAGGACGGCGATGACCAATATTGGTATCAAAAAGGCCCAATTTATTACGCATGTAATACCAGACTTCTCGCTCACCAACTGTCCATCGAAAAGGCAAAAGGTCTTCCTTGTAAGAACCCACTTTGACCATATTAAAGTCACCAAAAAAAAGCCAAGTTGTGGGTGGCAGGGAATCCACAAGCCAACACCAAAGGTGAGATCTCTCAATAGTATCATTGGGAGCCTAAACATTAACTATGCCAAAAGAATGATTCCCAATAATGAAAGTGGCCCAAACAGATCTCTACATGGGATCTAAGCCATGATTGATTAAAAAATAACACCAACAAGGAGAGAGTAGAGTAACAACTCCACCTCAACCAGCCTCATGCTGAGAATAGAGAGCAAGGCTCTTAGGCCAAATAACATTGCAGGCAACATCAAGCAAGAAACCAGAAATTTTAACTTCCTAGAAGCATAACACATCTAGATGAATAACACAATGATGCACATCCCTTATCGAATACTTTCTAGGTAGGTCTATTAGACCCCTAACATTCCATGAGATGTACTTCATGAGAAAATAGTGTCATCCATACCATCACCATCACCATCCCCAAGGGAAGAAAAATAGTTTGACAAATAAGCTGGAGTGAACTCATTCCCAAGTGACTCCATGGAAATATTTCTACATTTTTCTGGAATGCCCTCCAGTGTGGTCTTAGCATGCCCAGTAGGGCTATGAGAGCGGTGAAAAATGAGAGGGGAGGAAATCATGAAATCATCTTGAGGTGTGCAAACCCAAGGAGGATTAACACCAGAATCAAAAATATTCATCCCATACTAGCTAGGGTTTAAAATGGGAGCATTATTCTTAGCATGAAAAGCATCTTGAGCCACAACTGGAGGAGGTGGCAGTTGCAAAGTGGAAGCCAAGGCGGCAGGCTTGACTTGCTTGTTCTTGTGGCCGACTATTACCTAGTCATCTTTCTTGGTTTCCTCTTTTTCACCAGATTTAGTGGTCTGCAAACCAAAATCCTTAGAAGGAGGTTTGGGATGAGGAACTACCAAAGGGCAGTCCTTGATCTTGTGCTCTGTAGATTGACAATGATAACAAGTTTTGGGAAGGTTGAGGCAAAGCACCTTCTGAGAGAAGGTGGTGTCACCAACCTGGATCTCAACAAACTCTTTAAGGTCTCTGGAAAGGTCAACCTCAACATAGAGCCTCTTCTAAGGCTGAGGGTTGAGAAAATGGTCATGCTTACTACAGATAACCCTACCTAGCATTTTTTCAATGGCATGCATGAAAGGCCAACAAGGTAGAGGAAGACGAGGGAACTCAACCCACACATGAACTTTTAGTTTCTTGTCATCAGAGATGGAAAAGTCTCAAGACCAACATTGGAAAACTAAAAGGGAAGCCCTAATATTCCAGGGCCCTTTGGCAAAGATGGTATCCACATGAGTGGGATTGGAAAAAAGAAACAAAAAGAAACCTTTGGTGAGACTCTGAATGTCATGCAAACAGATTCCATGAGGAGTCCAGGCTTTCGCAACCCAATCCTTAATCACATTTTTAGGAGGGTTGCGACCTAGAAAATAACCAATAAGAGTATGTGTTTCAATCCAAGAACAGGAATCATAAACTCATGAATGGGTAAAACAATATCAGGCTGAGACATACCTTGTGGAACACTTTGGGAACAAACTTGCGAGGTCTCTTTCTTGGAGGCCCCATTGTAATCCGTCACCAAAATAGAACCAGCATCAACTGCTGGGATAATGGTGGCCGGGGCCATAAATACTAAACAATTTCCCATGGAAAATGCAGTCAGAAAGGACATGAGGGCTTAGAATAGCAACGTGACTCTAAACCGTAGTAGAGAAAAAAACCATCTCAGTATCATTTTCAAAGCATTCCACTTTAAATCTTTAATTGGACATTGATGGCATTGAAGAAAAATAATGTGATGAAATGTTAGATCCTCATTACATTAAAAAGGTTTAGGGTCTTCCTATTCCATCTATAGATTGGATAATAAAAGGAAGGAATATAATCTATAGGAAAAGACCTCCAACATGATCAAGTGCACAGAAAAATATCTTGAAGGACAAAGAATGACCAAGTCTACCTCCTGGAATTCAACACCTAAAAAGAAGTTTGCATAGTTGAGTTCTCCCAAAAGTATTTTTGTTTCCACTAATCCAATTGTTGAATCCTCTATTTCAAGTGTGGTAGAATTTTAAGTTGAATCTAAACCACTTCCAAGAAAATTTTAAGTTCAAGTTCAGTCCTTACTACCTTCTCGGGTCACTCGTTCAAGGAGTAAGAGAAGCAATTAACAACAACCAAATTTGAACATTCTAAGAGACCTAGAGCCATCAGAAGAGGCAAAAGAATTAGAGGAAGATGAGGCTATCAAAGAAACCAACACATCAAAGATGGATACTAATAAAAGGATAGAGGTGGGAGATGTACTCATTAGCTTTGATAGATAGTGAAGAAGTCTAGACACCCCAAGCCAAGCCTCATGGAGCACCTAAATGGATGGAAATGTCACTAAGCAAGAAAAGGAGCATCATTCTAGTTTCACTACCAACTAAGGACATGGTGAGAAAATGTCTTGGGAAATATTTGAAGACTAATAAGCCAAAGATGGAATCTAGGATAAGTTTTAATGAAGATACAGGTCATTGGATGGTTGAAATAGCCAAACTAGCCAATGACAAAGATGAGAGTGAAATATCTCTCCAAGATTATTAAATACAAAAGATTGATTCAATTTTTTGCTTCTCGATTTGATTAATGCTAAAAACACTTACACAATCAAATCCAAAAGCAAAAAATTGATTTAAATGGATTGTGGAAATCTGATAATGTTAACAAAAGATTAACCTTGGAAAAGGTATGAAGGAGGCAGATATGAAGGTCTTTGAATCATGAAATAAAAAGATCTCATCAAGAATCTGGAAAGACGTGAAAGATAAGAAAGAAATGAAAGAACCTCTAAAACAAATGGCTGAGTACATACATGAAATTCAGAATCCAGATTCTCTGGCTATTTCTAAAATCCATGACACATTGGATGTCATGTCCTAAAGTAATCAAAATTTCTTAAAATGAATACAGAGGCACCACATGATTGCAAAAATATTTGGTGACTGGTTAGATTTTGTGGCCCAGGAGGATGTAAAAAAACATAGGCAATATAAGTAATGCCCACAGGAAATTTTCAAGAGTTACTAAAAGGATGGAAACATAGAACATCTCTTGGAAAGAAGAGAAAGAGGAATGGGCAGAAAAAGAAACCTGGATGGAAGAAATTCAGAGTTACAGACTAAAAAAGTTCCTAGTGGAAAATTGGTTGTTGGTTTAGATGACAAAGTGTTGTTGTTGGAATGATAGAAAGGTGTGTACTAAGAGGGGAGGGGTGAATCAGTACCCTTAAAAATTTTCAGAACAAAATCCTTGTAAACATAAACTATAGTAACCGACTGAGTAGCTTGCTTTCACCATACATGAAATTTCATTGCATAAATTTAAATGCATGTAATCAAAAAAATAAAACATTCATGAAACTCAAATACACCTAACACATGTATTTTGGTATTGCAGAAACCCTTTTTAGAAGGTAAAAACTGTAGTGGGGATGGAACCCACAAAGCTTCACTACTACAAAAATAAATTTGGTTGTTAGGGATTACAAAGATGATCACTTTTGGTGATCTTACCCTATTAGGAGTAACAATAAGATTTGTTAGATCTACCTCATGAAAGGATTTTAAAACACAATGTATGTGTGCACTCGGTTAGGAGATTTAAGAAAAGATGGTTAAGTCTACTCTGTTAAGAGATTTTGAGTCTGTTACAATTGTTAGAGAGTAACAAGAAATTATGACATGAATAATACAATCTCAATATTGCTGATATCAAATCCTTTAAGTGCAATAATTTTATCACCTTATTGTGATTGATAATACCTCTGTACTGCATGGTAGCCTTGTGTATGTTCTGAATAAACTAAATGCTTTAATGAAATCCTTGTGTTAAAACCCTTGTCTGATCTTCATATGTCCTTAGTACAGCAGCTACTTGATCATAATTTGATAATTACTCTACCAAAAATAACATCTTGACATTCATATATCAAACTATTTAACCTAATTAGGGTTTACACTATCTTAGAAAACCTAAGATCAACGGTTTACAAAATTTACCTTGATCATCTAAACATAGGAAACATAATCAATAAATGATTACATCCACAATTAATTTCCTCCTCGATCTTGGAAATTTGTTATCCATCTCGACAAAAATTTGTTACCTAGGATAATGTGTCATTAAAAACTTGTAGGTGCCTTCTGGTTTACTCGGCGAATACTATCTCTCGGTGCTCGTTGTATGCTTCTTGGTAACATTGTTGCTTGGTTATCACTGTACTCAGTTAACTCTACACTTGATGACCATTCCTGACAAAACTATCTAGACTGTGTTACCGATTGTGAATTTTGAATACTAATGAAAACTTTCAAACCAATATGGATTAACAATTGTATGTCTCTCAGATCATCTTTGAATGGAGGAACGTTGTGATAGAGAAAATAATTGATGAGGAAAATAAATTGTTGAAGGAGTTGGAAAGAATTAAATACATCGCACAGGAGGATATGAGATGTCTAGATGTCTAGATGATAGAAAATGATGAAGGTATGTTAAGGATCAGTGAAGAGGTGATAGCTACTCTGCAAGAAAAGATGAAGAAGGCTAAAGAATCAAAATACTCACTGCACATGATTTCTCAAGAGTAGCTCACATTAAATCGATGTTGATCGTCAGACAAGATCACCTGAACCTGCATGAAAATAAAATAGCATAGATTTGGGAGAATAGATAAGTATGGAAATAGTGGATAGCATGTGTGGGTTTGTCACATCAGTAAATTATCCCCACTTTTGCAGTAGCTTATGAGAGCTGGAAGGCTACGGGTCCAGTCTCGATAATGCCAGAGAAAACCCCTAGATCTGTCACTTTGAAAACCATTTGACCATGGGAAGAATGTTCCAAGACCATTAGGCCTTTTCCTTTTATTTTTTCTTATTTCAAGTTTGTTTTTATAACTGCTAAAACAATCGCTCCTAGTTGAGTAATTTTTGGTAACGGTTTCAAAAGCCCTACGTGGCTATATATTGAAAAACTTAAAACTCTAGAAGGGTCATCACTTTAGATATTAGTAGTTAGATATTAGAAGGAAGTGGAATGTTTTTTTTCTATATACTAAAATGAATGATAAAGACACATAAATATTTTGGTTTGTGAGGGAGTGTTTTATCTTCTTTTTTGATCAGTTGGTTGAAGAAACAAAAATTGTTTTCTGTTTCAGTTGGAATTAAAATTATTTGTGGATAAAATCCTATGCAATATTTATTTTTCTCTTTTCAGTGTATTTTGAGTTTGCATTTTAAAATAGTGAGTGTCGATCATTCTAGGAATAGCATAGATTAATTTTGGATATTAATTTTATAAGATATATATTTGAGAAATCTTGCTACATTCATATGTCCTTAGTACGGCAGCTACTTGATCATAATTTGATAATTAATCTACCAAAAATAACATCTTGACATTCATATATCAAACTATTTAACCTAATTAGGGTTTACACTATCTTAGAAAACCTAAGA
The DNA here is from genome assembly GCA_018584345.1 of Thuja plicata. Taxonomy (NCBI): domain Eukaryota; kingdom Viridiplantae; phylum Streptophyta; class Pinopsida; order Cupressales; family Cupressaceae; genus Thuja; species Thuja plicata. The sequence goes on along the minus strand of MU226968.1, from coordinate 2,440,221 downwards.
TCAACGGTTTACAAAATTTGACTTGATCATCTAAACATAGGAAACATAATCAATAAATGATTACATCCACAATTAATGTCCTCCTCGATCTTGGAAATTTGTTATCCATATCGACAAAAATTTGTTACCTAGGATAATGTGTCATTAAAAACTTGTAGGTAACTTCTGGTTTACTCAGTGAATACTATCTCTCGGTGCTCATTGTATGCTTCTTGGTAACATTGTTGCTCAGTTATCACTATACTCAGTTAACTCTACACTTGATGACCATTCCTGATGAAACTATCTAGACTGTGTTACTGATTGTGAATTGTGAATACTAATGAAAACTTTCAAACCAATATGGATTAACAATTGTATGTCTCTCAGATCATCTTTGAATGGAGGAACGTTGTGATAGAGAAAATAATTGATGAGGAAAATGAATTGTTGAAGGAGTTGGAAAGAATTAAATACATCGCACAGGAGGATATGAGATGTCTAGATGTCTAGATGATAGAAAATGATGAAGGTCTGTTAAGGATCAGTGAAGAGGTGATAGCTACTCTGCAAGAAAAGATGAAGAAGGCTAAAGAATCAAAATACTCACTGCACATGATTTCTCAAGAGTAGCTCACATTAAATCGATGTTGATCATCGGACAAGATCACCAGAACTTGCATGAAAATAAAATAGCATAGATTTTGGAGAATACATAAGTATGGAAATAGTGGATAGCATGTGTGGGTTTGTCACATCAGTAAATTATCCCCACTTTTGCAGTAGCTTATGAGAGCTGGAAGGCTATGGGTCCAGTCTCGATAATGCCAGAGAAAACCCCTAGATCTGTCACTTTGAAAACCATTTGACCATGGGAAGAATGTTCCAAGACCATTAGGCCTTTTCCTTTTATTTTTTCTTATTTCAAGTTTGTTTTTATAACTGCTAAAACAATCGCTCCTAGTTGAGTAATTTTTGGTAACGGTTTCAAAAGCCCTACGTGGCTATATATTGAAAAACTTAAAACTCTAGAAGGGTCATCACTTTAGATATTAGTAGTTAGATATTAGAAGGAAGTGGAATGTTTTTTTTCTATATACTAAAATGAATGATAAAGACACATAAATATTTTGGTTTGTGAGGGAGTGTTTTATCTTCTTTTTTGATCAGTTGGTTGAAGAAACAAAAATTGTTTTCTGTTTCAGTTGGAATTAAAATTATTTGTGGATAAAATCCTATGCAATATTTATTTTTCTCTTTTCAGTGTATTTTGAGTTTGCATTTTAAAATAGTGAGTGTCAATCATTCTAGGAATAGCATAGATTAATTTTGGATATTAATTTTATAAGATATATATTCGAGCAATCCTGCTACATTCAGAGTCCTAGTGATGACTGGATGTATGTTGCCTTTTTATATGCTTTAGGGTTAAAAGTGTCATGAATTTTTTCCTTTATTTCATTTTAGTTGAGATAAAATCATTAAATTTCTAGAGGGATTTGTACCTATAAATACAAAAAATTGACTGTGAGAGGTTAATTCAACTGTGGTTAATACTTTGTTCTTGTCCTTTTGGGTTCAGAATCTTTATAAATTAGACATTTTTGAAAGGAAAAATATATTAACTAACAACTAGGAAACATTACAAATGACTTAAAGAGAATAATGATAATTGATTTAAAATGTATTTTCAACTCATGGGGTCAGTAATCAAATATCTGAAAGATGTAACTGAATACTTAGAAGGATTTTCAACTAGATATCTCAGGTCAATGATATAATATAATAAAAACATAAGGCCATTAGGTTAAAGAAACCACTTAGAAAAAAAATTGATGACCAAGGATATAAAACCTTCTTAAAAAATGTCTACATTTAGCAGTCCAAACACACCTTCTGCCAAATCTAGAGTTTTTCTTAAAACCCAGCCAACTCTTTATCATAACATAAGATAGAAATATAAAGGGGTATTAAAAATGTTAATCAAAATTGATAGATACAATATTTGGTCAAAAATGGGGTTTTTTTTTTAAATTCTAGTTGTCTATTGGGAGGGGGTGACAAGAAAAGAGTTTAGGGCAATATTTTTGTAAAATGGGGGATTATTTTGTATACCATGAACGTAGGTGATGTAATCCAAGTTTACTAAGTGAATCCCCCATTATTTTGAGTGTATTTTAGGATATCATTGGCATGGTATTTGCATCTTTCTTCTCTAACTCATTAACATCTACATTAAAGATAGCTTGATCAAGGAATTTTTTGTGGTTCTAGGCTAGATGTAACTTTTTTCATCATCCTTAGCCTTGTAATCCTTTGAAACATAAAATTGTTTTGCCTCTGCAACCAAATTGAGGCCCATTCTAGAATAGTCCCTCACCCTTACCTTGTATTCATCTACACAGTTCCCCCAAGGGTCCATGAGGTGAGACACATGTTTGAAATAAGAACATATGATATAAACGAATGTGCCAATGGAATAAAATTTATCTCTAGCGATCTTTGCGTTCTCCATCAACAATTTTACTCATTTAGGACCAATATACTTAGTTATCTTCATGTCAATGTAGCTATGGTCTCCCACGTTGATTGGGAACCAAAAACATGATTTGTACTTACTCATAATGATTTGGTGAGTATCCCCCACTTGTCTACATAGTTCCAATACTATCAGCCTATTATAGGGGTATCTTGGGTTCTTTTATAGTTGAATTATATAGCTAGCTACCTTGATTTATGAGAAAGTTTGAAACTATATGAGGTAGCTCCCAATCTTCTTGATCTATGTAGATTCCTCTTGAGAGATCATTTTATAAAAATCCCCCTTAATTATCCTGATTATTCTGAATACAAATGCATCATTTACTATCTTGTAATTTGGTTTTTTCAATTGTATTCTTGAGAGTGATTTGGTGATAGTGATTATAGATCCTTTTATTCTGGATTAGTAAGTGATCATCTAGTCTTAAGCCCTTGGAATATTTCTTAAATAGCTAGTAGATACATAAGGTATAGGGTAATATAAAACCTTGGTTCACACTTCACCTGTACTAATTAAGTGGGGAGGTTGTCACAAATGACCTTCCCCGGATAATTAATCTTCTCCTTTCTATTGAATATGATTTTGATAAATAAAACCATCTAGTATTCCAATTGCTTGGCTTAAGTAAATCCCACTACTTTTCTCAAGAGAGTGACATGATTTATGGAACCCATGTTAAGGTATACCCTATGTAGGTTTAGCTTATATAAATTATGCCCCTTCTTGGGTTTCTCAGTCAGCTGTCCATTGTTGTACCTAGTATAGTATTTATCCATCTTAAAGTAGCACTCTCTAAGGGGAATAGTGATCTTGGAATATGTATCATATGTTGATATGTGGTACACCTATTTGATGGTATTTGAGGTGACATCCAAAATGACTCTTCCAACTTTTTATAACCTTCCTCTTCTCAAGATCATAGTTTTCATAACATTCCATAATGAGGTAAGGAGATTGCAAACAAATCGGAAAACTAGTTGCTTGTACTAGTCCATAATTGACAAGGGAGGTAGCCCAAAATGACCTAACTTGGGGGTTGGTCATCCTACTCATGAATTATATCAAGTACACATATAATTCATATTTATATCTATGATTTCCTAGTGCTTGTTTACCAGCTTTGATAGTGGGAAATATCCCTATAATATGTACTTCATGGGTGTAGTTATTGTCATACCTTCTTTTACACAAAAAGAATGCGTTAAAAATGTCAAATTGTCTTAATCCTCTAACTACTTGCATGAAAGAAAACTAATCTAATGCACCAACAAGGTAAACATTTGAAAACAATAACCTCATTTTTTATACCCTCGTCCATCCTTAAAAATATATAGAAACACATTTTTTTTCAGGATTCGGTGGTAGAGACACCCCTAAAAGTATCAGTTGTTAGTGCTCATGTTAATGTTTTTTATTATGGTAAAAACAAGTTTTGAAGGGACCCCAAAACCCTTTAACAAAGCTGAGAAAAGAAAGGCGTTAGAGCCCAGAGAACAACAGGTTGCCCCAAGGAAGGAAGCAGAATACAAAGGGACAGATCCCAGATTTAGCAATAAGCATAAGCAAAACAAAAAAACAAAATAAACGCTGGAAGGAAAACACAGAGAAAAACCGCCAGCACCGAGATCAGAACAGAGTTTTCAGGAAACTCTCAGAATCCTCCAGCTGAGTCTTCATAGTCATCACATTCTCTCTCAGCTTCTGGAATTCCGGATCCTCAACCTTCTGCTTCTCGGATCTTGTGCGAGTACCTGGTCCCATCTGCTCATGTTAATGTTTGTTCTTCAAGAAATAACTAATTTTGAGAATTGAGGATGTCACCATCCTAAACCTTCTTGGAAGTTGGGGGTGGTAACACCCCCAAAAGGCAATGGGTTTTATTTGTTAAGACATAGGCCTTTGAAACATAGTACAACCTATTTCAGGGATTAGGGATGTTCGCATTCAATATCCCCCTATCATGAAAGATATAAAACATTTTAGGGATTGGGGATTGGGGGTGTCAAATTAAAATCTCTAACACTTATCAAATTTTTATTTGTTAACTAGGTTTTTGTATTTATTTTATGTTGGGTTTTTGAAGCTCCTATCATGGTTGATGCCCAAATAGGGTTTTTGAAAATGTTTATGCTTGCAAAGGGTTTTCCCTTAGTTTTGTCTTGATTGAGAAAATATAATAGATTTAGGTCAAGGGTTTGTAAAATCCCTAGGTTATCATTTAGATAATATCTGTGCTTATTGAAATAGAAAACTAAAACTAAGCCCTAATCTAAATACTAAGCTACTACTAAACATGTTAAGTGGAAAAAACACTACAAAAACATTGAGATAGAAATAAGGAAATAGAAAATGCAAAGAAACAAAAGGTGGGCACAAAATCCCACCTGGGAGTTATGAAGTTAAGGTTCAACTAACAAATGGATAAGCTACCTAGATGATCTCACTTGTTCACTAAGAATGGGCTCTAGTCACTTGAAATCGCTCAAGGTGATCAAGGATCACTCAAATTTTTTTGAAGACAAGGTGCACAAATGAGTGAAAAAACACCCTTATATAAGCATTAGGTCAAGTGATGCTAGCATGTTTCAATGAAAAGGTCTCTTTTTAGGGTTCACACAAGTCACAACATTTTGGGGCAATGGGGTTCTAAATTTTAGGGGTGTCAGGTTTCCATTACATCCCTAATACCCCAATGTGTGATCCCCAAAAATAGGAAATAAACTAAGAGGAAAATAGGAAGGATAGGGGGTTGATATTTTGGGGATGTCATGTCGCCATGACATCTCTAATCCTATGAACCTCTAATCAATGAAAAGACAAAAAAATACAAAAGAATAAAAATATAAAAGGCAAAGATGGGGCTTTGGGGATCAGGCTTTCTAGAATGTAATGGTCCATCAATAATTTTGAAATCTCGATCAATAAAATATTGAAAAGCTAAAAGGGAAAAAAAACAAATAAAACACACAACACAAAACAAAAAAGGTGAGGTTCCCACTTAGTCAAGTGACTAAGAGGGGTGTGATTTGTGAAGCAACACAATTAGGATTAAGAAAAACTAAAGCAATAAAAAATATTAATTATAATGTATAATAAAATGCAACAACATCAACTCACAACAATGCACAAATTTAATGGGGTTCACCCAAAATGGGAAACATCCACAAATAAATAGATCTCTAATTTCATTTAATTATCTTGCAAAAATGAATTAAAATATTTTGAAGCATAAATAATTATGGTGTGTTATATTACACACTCATGATACCTTAAATCTATTATATTTTCACACATATATCCCCTTGTTTATCAAACATTTTCGTTGTAGTTTATACAGATCAATTTACATATATAAAATAACAATCAACTCCTTTATCAAATAATGGGCAATGTTTTCTTTGAGGGCATTGTTCCTAAGCCTTCTTCTAGGGGCACTACCCCCCAACAACCCTTGTTGGGATAATTTCCCCTAAACCCCTATCATGGGATATGTCATTTTTAATGGAATAAGCACCTCAAGCCTAATAATAGGTGCTATGTTCCACCCACAATCCCCAATTAATTAATTTGGGGGAAAAATCTGGCTATCAAGGTCACCAAAAATTAAGTATGGTAGCATTATCAACCACCACATACCAATAATATACTACTTGGACATTGTTAAATATTATTGATCAATCTATACACCAAACAATCTCTCATTTGGAGATTAATCCTAGAGTAACACCACTACAAATTACCTCCAATTGGATTGATAGATAGTCTTGGTTGTTTCTTATTTTCCCTCATTATCAATCTTGAAGGCCAATAGAAATTGAGTTAAAATTTTATTTACCTCAACTTACTTCCTTCATTAACATGCCTATAAGATTTTGGCTAGTGTGTATCTTTTCTATCTTCAAATATTCATCTTCTAAAATGTGTCATATGAAATGGTTCCTTAACTGTATATATTTAGTCTTAGAATGTAGGCTTCAGCCTTTTCCATATGAATGACACTTTGACTATCATTCAATCTTTCTATTCTCTTCTTTCTTTCTCAATTCTTCCATAGACCTGTGTAACCAAATCATCTATATACTAGCCTATGAAGCAGAAACATATTTCTCTTTTTTTGTTGAATGTGCAAAAAACTTTTGAAATCATGAAATCCAAGAAAATTTTGTTCTGCCTATAGTAAGAACATATCTTATACTAATTTTTTGGTTGTCTATATCACTTTTTGAATTTGAATCTATGTATTCATGTAGAGTAGATTTGGAACCTCCAAAAAAAAATGTCTCGGTAGTAGTACCTCTCAAATGTCTAAGAATCCATTTTATGCATTCCAATCCACTTTTTAATAGTATTCATATGCTTTCTCACAACTCTCACTACATGTGCAATATCTAGTTGGTTATATACACAATGACATACATTAAGCTACTAATTGATGAAGAGTATGGAACCTTTGACATGTAATACATCTCCTCTTGGGTCGTGGGACACATCTCCTTAGTAAATTTTAAATAGCTAGTCAAAGGTGTACTAACTAGTTTTGCATCCTACATTTGAAATCTTTTCAACACCTTCTCTATGTACTCACTTTGAGACAATGTTAATTTACAATTTTTCTTATCTCTTTTTATTTTCATACCAAGAATTTGTTTTTGCACCCATGCCCATAATAAATGAATTTACTAATTTTTCCCTAATCTCATTTATATTTTGCATATCAAATCAAGCAACAAGCATGTTATCAACATACATTAAAAATATAATATATCTACCATTATTCAATCTCTTAAAATAAATAGTGATCAAAATGATATATGTTGTAATGTTGTTCAGCCATAAACCTTTCGAATTTCAAATATCATTTTGGGGTTCTTCCTTCAGGACATACAAACTCTTCTTTAACTTCCAAACTAATTCCTCCTCACCTTTGTCCTCATAACCCTTTTTTTCTACATGTATATTTGTTCCCTCAAATCTTCATTGAGAAAATTTATTCTTACATCTAGTTGTTCAACATGTGATTCTTTTGTATTCATCTAGTTGGTTTTACATCTAGTTCTTCCTCCATCTTCTTCCTTCGTCTTATACCAATTTTTTCTAAAATGATATTTTACCTCCATGAGTTGAACCAAGTCCCAAGTCTAGTTTTGTATCAAGTAGTCGATTTCCTCATTTGATTTTTTCTCCCATTTCTTTTTGATATCTACCAACATTGCTTCCTTATAACTTTTTGGTTCGTTGAAATCAGTCAACAATATATAATACAAGGAGAGAATGGTTAAATGGGTCTACTTAACCTAGTAGATCTTCTTATACATATTTAAGGTACTTAATCTTCTCATTTTTAAATATTTTGATTTTCTGGCGTCTTTGGAACTACACTTTTTTGGAGCTCATCAAGCATCATATATTTTGTAGTATTATTTTCATGTTTCATTCCATACATGAATTTCTCATTGAATCTCACATATCTACTTCTAATGATTTTTTTTTTCATAATCCCCTAAATGATAACCAAAATCATTAACTCTGTGTCCAAAAAAAGCACACTTCTCAGTTTTTGCCTCGAGATTTTTTCTATTTTCTATATCAATATGGAAAAATGTTTCACAACCAAAAGTTTTCATAAAGGAGTAGATTAATTTTTTAATTTTCCATGCCTCCTCTATGATACCACCATCTATGAAACTTAAAGTTCCTCTATTTATTAATTAAATAATCATATTCATAGCATCTACCCAAAATTGGCAATATTGCACGCAATCTCATTCTCCTTGCATGTTGTTTGTTCTATTCATCCTTTCAGACACACTATTTTCTTTTCGTGTTCCTAGAATTGTATTTTGTCTATTAATCCAATAGTATGAAAAATAACCATCAAACTCTATTTCACCATTCACCTCTATCGTTTGATCTAAGACAATACAACTTATTTCTTGTCTCATTCTCAACCAAAGCCTTTCATTTCTTAAAGTGTCAAATAAATCATTTTTTTGGAATGAAATAAACTCAAGTTTTTCTTGTTGCATCATCAATAAAGGGAAAATATTAATAACAACCACCAAGAGATGATATCTAAGATGATCTCCATACATCTAAATGTATAAACTCTAATTTTTTACCCTTTTCTTCCCAACTTTAAGAATTTTGAATTTATTTTATTTTTCATAAACACAATTTTCGTAGAAATCCAAATCAACCTCCTTCAAACCTACTAAAAGATTCCTTAAATGGACAATCTTCATCCCCTACTCACTCATGTTCCCAAAATTATGGTGTCATAATGTTGTATATGTTCTTTTGTAATCTACAAAAATATAAAAATTAGAATCATCGGTGCATAAAAAAATGTACTACATTTTCTCATTTTTCTATTATCAATGATTCTTTAGTGATCTTCCATGAATTTGTAAATGTAACTATGTAACTTTCACTTCCTAGTTAACCTGCTAAAATTAGAATTATTCTCAAATTTTAAACTTGTCACTTCTTTCAACAACCATTAATTTATATTTAGTAAATTTATCTATACCTTATCCTTTCAAATAATTTTACATAGTTTATCATGAACCAAATACACTTGTACAAAATAACCTTCAACATAGTATAGAAAATATTTCCTATGGGGCATGGCATGAAATAAAGACTTGAATCTAACACCCAAGAATCAATAATAATATGTAAAGAATAAATTAAAGCATATTAAAACACATCACCTACTACATTTTCTTGCTTATTAGTTTCTCTTTTCTCATCTCTTTTTTTCCCTTTGAGGTCAACATTCTTTCTTCAAATGTCCATTCTTCTTGTGATGTTTGCACTCTCGCCATACTCTAGATTTGGATCTGCCCTTTTTAGACTTCCTACCATTTGTTGGGATATTTCTTTCTCTTCTCATAATATCCATAGTAAAATCACTACATCATGTCTCACTTATGTATTTTTTTTACATTTCCTCATTAAGGATAACACCAACACAAAGTCATACTTTGAAGTGCTTGAACCAAAGACAACTATTTACAACCATTACCAATCTATTACAAATTTTTGGTAATGATCATAAAAGAAAAAGAGCACTAACCTCATCATCAAAAGTTAATTTTATAAAATTTAACTTGTGATCATCTTAAACATGTTTAAATGGTCAACAAAAGACCCACCATATGACATTTTGCTATTAAATAAATGATTAATAGGAAATACCATGTTTGAAGCTTAAATATTTTTATATACTATATCCAATACCAATATTAGATCCATACATACATACATATATATATATATATATATATATATATATATATATATATATCGGCATTGGCAAGAACATTTTTATTGTTCCTAGTGTCTTTATCAAGAGTCTCCCTTTTTTTTTTATCTATCATATTTGTCAATTTGTTTTATTTTCCATCTAATAAATAGAAAATATTAACCTAATATAAATTATCTTCCATATATTATAGTTTTGGAAAAACATTTCAACCATAACCTTCCTTCTTTTGGCCTTTCTCCCACTCAAATCTGAAATCCATTATCAAATGGCCAAAATACATATAGTTTGGTTACCTTTTTTGAGACTTATGCAAATTAGAGCAATCAAAAGTATCAATCATCATGTAGAATAAAATTTAAAAGAAAAAATTCCCAACAATTGTACAAAATTAATGTGGTTCATACAGATTGAGCTACATCCTTAAAAATATAGTCGTTCACTTTCCTTTTCTAATCCAACAAAAATGAATTATAAACTTTCATAGCATAAACCATTAGTGTGCTCTATATGAACGAACTCATGCTGCCACAAATATCTTATATTTTTACATTGCATAAATACTTACTTATCAAGCCCTTTTTGGTAGTCTAAAAAGCTCAATTTGTTAGTAATAATTGAGAGGGGGGGGTGAATCAGTGGCCTCAAAAATTAATCCTTAAATCAACCCTTAAAACTTATAACCACAAATTATGCCTCTAGTTATCTTATGTCCTACAAGATGAGTGCCTTGAAATATTTATATCAATTTACTACTTGTCGGATTGCTTTGTTAAACCTTCTTATGTATGTTTACCGATAAGCAGTCATTCATTTACTGAAACACAGTAAATAAACAGAGTATACCGATCAATCCAAAATTGCATATGTGAAATGTAAAATAGTAAAGTAATAAAACATAAATACATAACACATGGATTCTTAACGTGGAACCACTGTTAAGGGAAAAAACACTGGGACCAGTACCCCAATTTTTCACTCTTTTGAAGTGAGCCCTGTTAAGAGCCAACCCTGTTAAAGGTTACAAACACACTATTAGGTGTGACCATGTTAGAGGATTTAAAAGATAGTTTGTCACCTAGTATCCGACATCTAATGCTACCATCCTTGATCAAACACTCACTTGGCATGTCAATAGGTATCGGTCATATCCAATGCTACTTTCATGATCAAACTTTTTGATACTCCTTGGGATGTATCTCAATTGTAAAATACTTTTAAGTCCTGCTCAGTTAAGAGACTTGATCCTTCAATGGTTAAACTGAAACATTAATGATCTGTTCATACATACAACTCAATTGCAGATTTTCAGATCTATTGTAAGTGCATTACCTCTCTGATCAATATAATCAATTCTATACCTTTTCTCCACACTGTTCTGCTCTGTGATGTTGTCTCACTATTCATCGGTGTCTGCAGAATCTAGCTCTTTCTCTAGCTTGTTCATCAGGACTGAATGAAGACTTTCTTCTCCTTCAAATTTTCTTTAGCATCTTTCCTCTTCTCTTTTTCACCCCACACTCACAATTCGTAATGAATTGAGTTTGTCTCTATATAGACATGATTTTACCTTTTCTTGGCTTTCTTGATTTTTGGCATGATCCACAATTCTCTCCAATAGATTTAAAGAAAACTCTAGTTTTATCTTATTGAGATCTTCTTGCCAACTGGACAAATTAGCTTTAAATCAATTACTTATCCTTGGCTTTAATTGGATGATTAAAACAATGATAAGGATTAGTTAAGTCTATCTTTAGCTCTTGATAGCTAAGCATTTTGTCATTTTCTGAACTCTCTATTCTTTTGGTCAACACTCCAGTTAGTCATCGGTGATAACTGACCGGTCCGTCGATGTGACTTCAGTTGTCATCGGGATCTCCGTCCTTGAATTTTCCATCGGGAAACACTAAATTTTTTTCTGTCGGGTTACACTGTGTTTTGCTTGTCGGGCAACACTGTGACTATTCTTGTCGGTAATGTTGTGCATTTCCTCGTCGGGTAACACTGTAACTTTTCTCTTTTACTCTGTCTGTCAGTGTATACAGTCACTTTGTGAATACTTGACTTGTATGCATTACTGATAGCATAGACTTGATTCATCAGTTCTTTGAAGTCTTTGGTAGTATTTCCATGACCATACAGATTATATCAAGTTGACATCAATGACAATACAAATACATTAACTGATTTAACGCCTTGCATGATCATCAACTTAACATCTTCAAACATTCAATCAGTTACATGTCATCAATCTCTCCCTTTGGCATTGATGGAAACATACTACATTATCATACTATACTATTACTAATACAATATAAAATATACAGTTTCATCAAGCTTTTCTAATGTTAACTATTACAAATGTTTGGCCTTCGGTAAGCTCAAATATATTTGATTTGATTCTTGCAATTTTCTTTCTGTCTCCAATCCCTTCACTGGATAGATGTAGAATCTTTCTTTCTCTGATGTGATGTGTTCTCCTTCTATGTCAAACTCTCTCCTTTTGATTGTTCTCCTTTTTTTTGATGTCTCTTGTCTTCATTTGCATGTACTCTCCATTTCTTGTTACATTTCTCCCTTTGGATACTTTGATGGATATGATCTCTCCCTGAGATGATAATGGATATAATCTCTCCCTTTATCAGTATGATAATGAAAATATTTCTCTCCCTTTGACAACAATGCCAAACAAACATCTTGTCAAACAAGCTTTTGACAGTGATGCCAAACGGATCCTTTTTATCCATAATATATTCCTTGAATTTCCCAATCCATCGATAATAACTCTGGTGCTCAGAGTAGATAAATACCTTGCAGTGTATAGATTTATCTTAGAATTCCATCTCTCTACTTGCATCAACATGAATGATATTCTAATAATATGCAGGCTGATGCAACCTTCTAGTCATTTATTAACTAGTAGAAAAGGGTCTGGCCCCTAGTCTCTTTCTCAAGTATTCAAATGCATCCTTAGGCAATGGCTTGGTGAAGATATCGGCCAATTGTTCCTTTGGTTGCACATACTCAAGTATCACCTTTCCTAAACTTGTTCCCTTAAATAATGATACTTGATGACAACATGCTTTGTTTTAGCATGCATGACTAGATTCTTGGAAATGTTTATTGCACTGGTATTGTCACAATAGATAATTACTAGCTCTATAATTTGCATATGCATACCTTCTAGTAACTGTTTGATCCATGCAATATTTGAGTAGTTTGCAGCAGAAACAACATACTTTTCTTCTGCAGTAGACTGAGAGATGCATCCTTGCTTCTTGCTGATCCATGTGACAAGTTTGTCACCCATAAAGAATGATCCTCCAGTTGTGCTCTTTTAGTCATCAATATTTCCATCCCAATCAGTGTCAGTAAAGACCTTAAGTTAAAATTTTCCTTCTCTTCTATACCATGATCCATATTCCTCAGTATTCTTCAGATATCTTAGGATTCTTTTCACAGCAATCATATGTGATTCCCTGGGATTAGTAGAAAATCTTACAACAATTCCTACTGCATGTGCAATATCTGGTCTAGTATGTACAACATACATGAGTTTTCCAATCATAGATCTATACAAAGTTTGATTTACCTCTTATGACTTGTCCTCCTTTTTTAGCTTACATCCAGTTGCCATCGGTGTTCCAACTGGTTTGGATTCTTCCATTTTGAATATTTTTAGTACTTCTTTGACGTACTTGGATTGTGTAATGAAAATACCTTCATCTTGTTGCATGATCTATAGACCAAGAAATCACTTGATCTCTCCAAACATAGACATCTCAAACTCTTTTCTCATTTCATTAGCAAATGATTTGCATAGCATATCATTGCCTCCAAATATGATGTCATCAACAAATATCTCAGCAATCAAAATGTTAGCATTAGTATCTTCCTTCAAATAAAGATTACTATTTTCACTAGTCCTTACAAATCCAATACTTATAAGATAGGAATGAAGCCTTTTATACCAGGCTTGGGGTGCTTGTTTCAATCCATACAAGGCTTTGTGTAGCCTACATACCATGTTCCTCTTGTCTGGATCAACAAACTCTTCTAGTTGCTTAATGTATACCTCTTCCTCAAGTATTCCATTTAGGAATGCAGACTTGACATCCATTTGGTATACCTTGAAGCCTTTATATGCAGCATAAAAAATTAATATTCTCATTCCTTCTATCCTAGCAATGGGTGTGAAGGTTTCTCCATAGTCAATTCCTTCTTCTTGTGCATACCCCTTGCATACTGGTCTTTCTTTATTTCTAGTGACTTCTCCATTCTCATTTAGTTTATTCCTGAATATCCATTTTGTACCGATGACATTCTTTTCATCTAGTCTTGGTACAAGTGTCCATGTCTTATTTTTCTTTATCTTCTCAATCTCTTCATTCATAGCACTTATCCATTCATCATTATCTAGTGCAGCATTGACATATTTTGGCTCATTATCACAAATAAGAATTCTTGTATTTAGAGACTTACTTCTAGTTCTCATACCATCCTTTTTGTCTCCAATGATCTTGTTCTGTGGATGGTTCCTTCTGACATATCTGGAAAGTATAGGTTCAACTCTTTGTCTATCATCTTGATCATCATTTTTTTCTTCATTCTGTTCTCCATCACTTGGTGCATCATCTTGAGCAATATTTTGATCGTCAGTATTTGCAGCCTGATGCTCGGGTGTAATGATCTGTTGTTGGAGATTTTCTTCTGTGCAAATAATTGACTGTATGTTTGTCATTGATGACAACATATAGTATTAAGCAGTGTTCTGTATTCAATTTTCAATATGGACATGTAGAAGCCTTGTGTGGTTTTTTTTATGTTTCAGACATAGTTACTACACCATGTACATTCATGCAGAGTCAGCTATGCAGTTTCAGTTTAGTTATGTTAATCTGGTTTGGCAGTTACAGTTTCTAGAGATTATCTATTGAAAGCTGACGTAATTACAGATTTTCTTGAGTTGCACCTATCTTCAGGATATGCGTGTTTTCATTCATGTTTAGTTATGAGTTAATGATGATTATACAAAGGTGCTAAATGTGTTTTAATAGAATAGTGATGTTGGAGTTAATTTGGTAGATCCAACTTTATGAAGCGTCGCATCTATTCAGTTTGAGTTGTGCGGTCTAACTTTGATTGCGTAATTAGTTAAGCCAAAAAGGAAGTTGCTGAAGTGTTTCCTACATCTGTTGTGACCTTATCCTTGGGAATATATATATAGAAGTTCAAATGTATTCACTAAGTGTCAAAAATGAAGTGAAAAATAAAATACAGAGCAGAGTAGAAAGTTAGACAATTGAAGATCTATGTGAAGAAACAAAAGAAGACTACAATTCACTAGAACTGATCAAGACAGTACGTCTACTCAATAGTTCATTATCAGATATAGTGTATATCTATTTTCCAAAAGGTTTCATCCTTCATCATTTGAGCAGTGAGCTCTTGGACAGTGTGTCCTCACCCCTAACAGGGTTATCTGTAAAAGACTCCTAATAGGGTTCAACCTTTGACCGGGTCTCTGTACTTATTGCATTGTAAATATCAACTCCTAACAAGGTTGCAGGATCTTCTAACAAGGATCATTATAAACTAGTACATTTATTTGTGGGTGCTAATTCCCACCGGGGTTTTTACCTAATTTGGTTTTCCTCGTGACTAAAATTGTGTTGTTTAATTTTGTGATATCTTGTTGAGTTTATATTTAAAGTTATTTTGTACTTAATTGAAAAATAATTGAATCTTGTAGATAACTGATTCACCCCCCCCCCCCCCC
>MU226968.1:2387719-2403182 GCA_018584345.1 Thuja plicata | reverse complement strand
ATATATATATATATATATTACAACTTCATTAGCTACTCATCTAGTTACCATCTAGAGTATGCAACTCATAGTTTGGGAAAGCCCACACACATATATAGTATATGTCATACCACCTAACATAATATCATTTAATAATTATCAAATGTAATTATATGCTTTACTTCATTTTTCATCTAAGCATAGGTTCACAACCATAATATCTTCTTAAATATGAGGGGGTTAGAGGGGTGTTACAACATACCAATAGGATTGACCTGCTGCAACTAGCAAAGTTGGAAGATATAGTAGTATAAGTACAATGTGCATGATATATAAAGGCAACTACATAATTGTGGAAAATGGAAGTGTATGTTCAAAAATACCTTTATAGTGGTGATAGCATTGTCTCATAAACTAATTCCTTAGAATTAGATTCACGACCCATACTTAAAAATCTTCTTTGTCTCTCTTATGATGATATGATTGTTCTAGGAATTGGCTCAAATGTATTTTCAATTATGGGGCGAGTGATTCCTTTATTCTAACTATCGAAAGGGAGAAGGGACAACTTATCTTGTTGAATATGACTTAGACACTTGGAGTTATCTTGAATTATTTTTTAATCCTCTCCATCTCTCTTTGGAGAGTCCATTGCATTACTTGATGCATTTGGTGTAAATGTTATAAAATGTGCTTAAATGCACTAAGATTTGCTATAAGTTTCCTACACATGGATCTCCTCAACTAATCCACCAATAGCCTTAATGGATGAGGTGTTCTCTTCTTTATCTTCTTGAGCTATTAAAGTGTCTCTAGTCTATATAATATTTACATCATAATTAGAGGCTAAATGTTCATTTTATTCATCTCTTAGTATCTCCCACTGTTGATCTATCGTAACTTATATGTAGGTACATTCTAGCTTAGCAATTTATTTCCTACATTTCCAATACAAATTGATATTTTCTTTTGTTTAATTCATGACCTTGAGCATTCTCCAAAGGTTATATGTCATCACCATGCTTAGATCATAGAAGTGGGTTACCACATAGAATCTCTCCTAAGTTGGGAGGGGTTTCACCAAGAGCTCATAGATCTCTATGCACATGCTTGATATAAATCCCATGAGGTTTCTCATTACTTCTATCATTAGCTAGCTCTAGTGAATGATTTTTTTCTCTGAGTTCAACTTTTTAATCTAATTGGACATTAAATTTTTAAGTCACAGATCCAAAAAAAAAAAAAACTACCTCTAGCTTAACATCTACCAATTTCAACATGAGAAATTTATTACTATTCCAAACGAATAGTACTACAAATTTTGTGGGAGAATAAGGATTCATGCAAACATGAGATTAATCCTCCTATGAGCAAATAAATTGTACATTATTTACAAACAAGAACTACCAAAAGAATTAAGCATTTGGATACAAGATCATGTATGTAAGAAAATAGGAATACCCAAAAAATGGTTGAAATGGTTAAGATTACAATGCAATATATCAATGATAACTTTTACGAAATCAAAGTAAAAGAGCTTCTCTTGGGTGATTGTCTTCATCTTGTGAAAAGAGTGTAGTTGGAATTCATGCCCCAACTTGTCATTATTCAATCTATAAATAGAAGTTTGCATTGAGAATGTATCTTGAATATAACGTTTGAGCAAGTTGCTTGTCATAGGAAAATCTAAGAGAATACTATTTCTTTTATCTAGTTTGAGTAATTTGTTTAATAACTTAAGCTTTTTCTCTCAATTATCCTAAATCTCTACGTTCTCGCAACTCCAATGAAAACCTTCAATAATATGGGGCAATTGAAGTATTTACCCTATGTTCTCAATACTCATTATGACCTTGATGGTGTGTCCTTATATGACTTGTGTTTGCATTATACGATTCCATACAAACATAAACTAATTCATTTAAATAAGAGTTCACTTCACGTACCATTTATTAGACTAGTGTGGAGGTCCTAATACAAATGTGAAACTCTATTTATCTCCTTGTTGGACTTCTCTTGCATGCAAGCATGCATACATTCTCATTTTTCTTTGTCTAGTTGTTTAAAGTACAAGCTTGAATACATTATTTGCATAATTGACCACTAGGCAAGAATCTACCTTACACTTCCTTGAACCTTGCAAGCTTCTCTAGAGTAGCAGTTGAATCATAAGACTAATAGTTTTTGAATTCAAGAGATAGTTCAAATTGTTGGATAGGTTGTTTTTCTCTCACTTTGACATAATTATTTACAGTTGTTTTAACTTGTTTGAATTTCCATTATTAAAATAATAAGGCAATTTGAAAGGTGTATATGTGAAGGAGCACTTGAAAAGTTTATAAATTGACTTAGAAATAGAAAAAAATTGTATTCATTTCCTTTTCTCTATATAGCATCTTGTAATGCTCTCTTTTTGAGACATTAGAAGTCAATTAAATAATTAAGTTTTAAGTTGTCAAATTATATCAAACTTAATGACAACTTAATTTAATATTTAATAAATTATTAAAATGAATTTAATGAGGCTTAGTGAATTATCAATAAATTCATTTTATTATTATTCCCCTAGTTTCAGTTTTAAAGGAGGAATAATAAAGGGACAAAGAAATGGAATACCAAGAGACAGGTAGAGGGAAAACAAAGAGTCACGTGAATGTGCTATAAAAAACATTGAGAGGCTCATTCTCAGCATGTTTGGTTTATTATTTTCTCTTAGAGATTTTGGGAGCCTCTAGCTTTTAGTTTTGAAATCTAAGGACGGAAACCTTTAGGATTTTTTGGTGGATTGGACAGAAACCCAATTCATTTCTTTGATGCATTCATCACGATGTTCACAACTGAGCAAATTTGTGAAGTATTCATTTGAAGACAAACTTGATGTAATAGAGGTATTTCATATATGTTAAGAATATAAGGTTGTAATGATTTATTTATTTTGATGATAATATTCATATTTAATTTTATATCTCTATTTCAGTCTTATATTATATGATTTTCCAAATAATTTGTTGGATGAATAGAAATCAATTTGCATGCAAATTGTTTGTTGAAATTTCTTTGGTACATTTGGAAAATCTAGTGCAAATATTCAGACGGGATATTCCAGTAGTATCAAAGTTGGTTCTCCTACAAGTCTGTGAGGTTTAATGTGTGACAGAAGTGCATCTTTTTTAGTTGTACAAAAGTTATTTTATATGTCTAAACACAAGTTATGTTTTGAATATTAATATTTTCTTGAATATTATATTGACAAATGTTTGTGGGATTGATTCACCCTTTGGTGTAAGAAATATTAAATCAAAAAGATTAATTATATTTTCCAGCATTAATTAAAATGGGATGACTTTATAAGAGCTTCATATATTTGTGATCAATCTTTGTATTGGGGTCATTGATTAATCTTTATTCCTTTGGTGGTTCTAGCCTTGACAGAAACTATAAATAAACAAGTGTCACGTAGTGGCCTGTATTTGTCGTAATTAGTTATAATTATAATTATATCTGTAAATTTAATTTTAATTTTATTATAAAGATTAAATATATTTTAATTAATAGTTATTTAATAAAAAAAAAGTATTACTTATAATTATAATTATATATGTAAATTTAATTTTAATTTTATTATAAATATTAAATATATTTTAATTAATAGTTATTTAATTAAAATAAAATATTATAGATTAAAAATTAAATATGGAACTGTGTATAAAATCTTAAAAATAATACTTAATAAGTTATGTTGTATATATTATAGTTTCATTTCTATAGTTATAATTGTAAAAATTTAAAATATAGCTATAAATTTTTAATGTAATATAAATTTTAAATGTAAGATGGAATTTAAATAATAAATAAAGGCTAAAATTATATAATATTACATATATGATATAGTATTTTATATTATATATATATATATATATATATATATTATAAAATAATATACATTATATATTAGAAATTCTAATAATTATTTATTATTTATAATATATATATTAAAAATATAATATCAATCATGGTTTTACATGTGGTACTTTGTTCTGCACGTGGATAATCTATGGGTTTTAATGGGAATGCAATCATCAGTTTTTATGCTTCAGCTTCCTCACATGGATTATTAATGTGGATCTTGCCATTTTGTCTGGTACATTGTATTATGTGGCTGATGTCATTTTCCTTATATGCCACTTTCCAAATGTAAACAGTGTATGATTATTGTAAGGGGGTTTCTATCTGGGGTTTTAAATTTTTTGTATTTTGGCCTTCATAAAGGTGGGATATCTTGTAAGGGGTTTTCAAAATTCCAGCTTGGAACACAATGTAATGCAGACTTATTCTGCCATTTGGGTGGGGGGCTCTTTTTGTACTTGACAAAAGCTTGTGTTTCGACCTTGTGGGGTTTTTGGGTAGACTATGAAATCTTTTTCGAGCATGGCCCTGCTCATTTTGTATATATATGGGTAATGAATGGAGTTTTCTTTTTTGGTTCTTTCTCCGGGAGCCCTTTGAACCAGATTAATATTAATATAAATAAAAAAATTTTGCCAAATATATATATATATATAGTAAATATTTTAGAATATATAATAGTTATATATTATAGTATTGTTCAAATACAGATACATGATATAAAATATAAAACATAATATCTCATAAAAATATGCTATAAATTTAATGATGTATGAATTATACATTACAAAAAACTATGGTTAAAATAATATTAACACAAAAATAATAGAAACTCTTCGAAAAAAGGGGTCCTATAACACCAAACCATTTCAACCAATCATATTGGAGATAAGTAATTTGTAGAATATAAAAATAAATAAATAAATATCTAAACTTTAGAAATACTTGAAGGAGGAAAAAATAGTGATTTATGATTGGTTGATTGGTGGAAAACTAATTAACTAATTGTGCACAAGTGAATGCAATAGTATATTATCGCCTACAAAAAATACAATAAAGGCGAAGACTGTATAATTGTTGTGTGATTAAGTCCCGAGTTTATTTTATTAATCTTATATGGTCCATAGATAAGCCTTGGCAATTTTGATAATATTTCTATGAAATAATATTGTGTGAACCCTCATCCTATGGTTTCCTTGTATTGAAAAGGAGCTACATCATATTACTATATGTCTAAAGCAATCATTTTTTCTTGAAGGTTGAAGCTTAGATGTTTTACCAAAGAACATTTGTAACGGAAATAATATTTGGCGTGAGACTTTACAAATATTAATAATATTTTCCTTATAAAATTATCAAACCAAGAGTTTGAATTATAGCTTTACCATGAAAGTCGCCTCTTCCAAAGTTTATCAGCATTCAAATCCAACTTATCTAATGTTACAATTTGTGCATGAAAACTAATTTTCATGGGAAATATAGCCTGGGGTTGAAATTCTTGTGAGGTTTTTCTTTATTATCTATTATTTTCATTGAAGAGAAATTGTGTCAGTAGGTTTCCTTATTGTATAAAAGTTACAGGAGTTTGTAAACTTGTTGGTGTTGTTGTGTGTCAACGGAGACCAAAGAGGAATCTATGACACCAAGAAGCATTGGGTGATGAACTCAATCATTTCCTTACTGCATAATTTATGTATGTCATTGACAGTACTTCAAATATGCTCAGCTAGTATTGGCTCTTGAATCAGAACTCCTGATAATTAGTACTGGACTGTTATAATATCGTGGGCCTTCCTGAAGACATCAAATTTTTGAATAGAAGAAAATAGGATAATTGTAGTAGCTCCATGTTCGTACCATTTCTAATTTGAAAATTCATTTGCAAAGACAAGAATTAGTAAGGGATCTTATAGTGAAGGAGAAATACATCTTGTTGGGAATTACAAGAGTGATTAATTTGGACTTACCTGAGTCTGTGGGTAGTGTTAAGTTGATCTTCACTGGAGACAGACTGGACACTTTACCTTTTAACTCTTAGCATTAACATGGATAGTGAGGAGGTTGAAATATCTATATCACAGATATCAATGAGCAGCTATGGATTTTGAATGGTTAATGAATCAAATAAATAATAACTATTAAAAAAAGGGCATAGTGGCCTCTCATTGATATGTGTTTCCTAAAGTGTTGACACGTGGATTTCTATATTATAGTTTTGATTGAAAGCTATAATTTTGCACAATCAAAATTGCCTATATATGTCAGTGAGCTTCTGTTATACCAATAAAGGTCAGTGTTTACTTGCAATCTTCTACTCCCTTTGAGTTGGCTAGAGATTGTGCTCAATATTAATTATTTAAATAACTCTTGAAATTAGTTCCAAAGAGTAACTAAGGCATGCAAAAAAATATCAACAGTTAAACATATTTCACCTGCAAAATGTGTGTCATTATGTTTGATACTAAAACTCAAGGATTATGAAGTAGTAACAAAATCATGAAGCTAATAGAGGTAGCTTCTTACAGAGGTCTAGAAAGAAAGATGAAGACAATGGAAGATCAAAAAAGTGATATTTTCTAAAAATAATTCAATGACACATTTAATGGTGATCAGTTAAGAGACTTGCAGAAGTAGGGAATTGGCTGTATGTAATTGGATTACAATTAGAGTCCATGAAATTTTCTGATAGTGTTCTCTCTAAGTGGGAGGAATTAAACTTATATTGTTCAAAGAGACCAATTAGATTAGAGACGTATGAATTGAACTTTGTAGTCCTTAATGTTTTCTTTAGTTCAGCTCAAGTTTATGGGACATCTTATGAAGAGGTGAGACTTGTAGATGCTTCTTGTCATAGTGAGATCATAAGAATAACAACTCTTGTAGCACCCTATAATGATGACATATTAAAAAAGGTTCTGCAACTGATTATGGAGAGCCTACATGGGTTACAAGATGTCAAAAGACCCTACTTTTGGTAAGAGGGCTAAGATTTTAGAAATTATGGAAAGAACCAAATCACTTGTCATTATGTTGAATCTCAAGTGTGATTAATTGATTCTTCAAATGCTTCAATTCTTTTTAACCAAAATTGGAATACATCGTCCAGACAATATGAGGGTTTGTATGAATATTATTTTGTCTTTAATTGTGGATGAAGATGATGATATTTTCATGTTTTAGTTTTATCCATTTGGAGAAAGGAACATAGCATCTCACCTATGGCTTATGAGTTCTCAAAAGGGTTAATTAAGCAGAAGATTGAAAAGTTCAAGGAACATATAACTAAAAATAAACTAATCTCAATGAGTTTATAGGTTGCAAGGTCTCCCAAAAAAGTAAGAACCAAATAAGATAGGGGAATATTTATTTCACATATCAGGAGACTTGGACACCTAATCACAATTGTGGGGTTAGTAAGAAAGATAAGTCAGCCAAAGAAGTTTGAACCAACAATGAAGAAGATAGGAATTTCACAACTTTGTACCAAAAAAATAACACAAATGAATGTGGGAGATGAATTCAGTTGTTTTTATTGGTAAGGGATATACGAATCTCTATTTTGGTGACTTGGAAGTTGTGATTGACAAACCTTTTGATGAGGATGGTCTTACTCAAGGAGAAAGCATATTGGAGTCCCAAGATGTTTTTCAATTAAGTACATGCATTTTCATATGGTGAGAAATTATTTGAAAATGATGACATGGCAGTAGCCTTCAGTTGCATGTGGGTCAATCAAACAAGGATTTTGAGGCCTATGATGACATTGACAACACCCTTGAAAGGTATGATGAATCATGTATTCTCTATAGAAGCAATTCACTTTATGCATGACAATGTTTTAGATGACAAAACTAATAACTTGAAAGGTTCCAAATTTGGTGAGAGAGTAAATGTCATTGAGGATGCCCATTTGGAAAATTTTGAAATGGATAATTTTAGCATGTTGTTAGAAGAAGGTTTACCTTATGAATCTTAATTTGTTGTAGAAAATAGTGAATTGTCTATTGATCAAAGGGTTGTCATAGTTTGTGAGTCTAAAAATTAACAAGAAGTTGACACTCAAGGGGCTAATTTGGAGGACAAATCAAAGAAGGCAATTCAAGATGATGGTGTTGATACACATACTTTGAAGGATTAGCCTAAGATCACCGATGATATGGTTGTCACAGATTTAGTACATTATGATGACACTCATAGGATCATGGTATATCTCAATAGGATGGCTCACTAAAAGGAGACAAATGTGCATGGAAGGTGATTCTTATTTTGTAGACTTGTAGGTGGTCAAAGTGGCTCTTAAATCAATGAAATATGAATATTTGTATTTACTTTCAGACATAAATCATATATTAAAGGTTGAAGTGTATGTTTTAATAATGGAAGGGTGTGTACTGAGAGGGGAGGGTAGTCAGTACCCTTAAAAACTTTTACACTTTAAACCTTAGTAATCATTGCTTGCATAACCGACCAATGTAGCTTTTCTAGTTTATGCATGTAATATCATAACATAAATGTAAGTGCATGTAAACAAACATAGAAACATTCATGAAACTCATCTACACATGACACAAGAATTGATAACATTAAAAAACCCTTTGAGAAGGTAAAAACTGTGGTGGGGATGAAACCCACAAAGCTTCACTATCTACAGAATGGAAGGTGTCAATTAAGGCTACAAGTTGTGATCACTTCTGATGATCTTACCCTGTTAGGAGTAACATGTTATACTTTTTTTTAAGTCTACTCGGTTAGGAAATTTCATCAACATAATGTATGTGTGCACTCAGTTAAGATATTTACAATAAGACTGTTAAGTCCACCTTCTTGAAGGATTTCTTCTGTTTGCTACAATTGTTAGAGAGTAGAAAAAAATATAGATGACCTGATAGCTTGTAATCTTGAATTGTTGATTACATATCCATTAAGCTCACAAAATTATATTCACCTATTGTTGGATAATACCTTTGTTATGCTCGATAGCCTTGAATCTAGTTCTTCATAACTGAATTCTACTTTATCTGTTCTTTTGCATGAAAACCTATGTTTTATCCATAGATGTCCTTATGTAGCTACAATCATCATATTCTTGATTGATTATACATCTATATATACAATATATTGACCTAATTAGGTTTCACACTTTTCTTGAATAACTCTAAGATCAAAGGTTTACAACTTGACCTTGATCTCCTAGCTTGCATGAATACAATCAGTTAAACTGAATAAACCTATCAATTACGATTTTCTTGATCCTCATGAAACGGTTGTCCAGCTAAGAAAAAAGATAATTTAAAGACTAAAGTGATTTAGCTGACGTTTAGTTCAGATCCTCTTTTCTCAGTGTTAAAATTGTCTCTCGGTTAGACTGGTGCTCAGTGATGTCTTTGCTCAGTTATTTCTATGTAGACTGATACTCGGTTATGTCTCTGTTTGGTTGATATATTGCTCGGTTGTTATTTTGTGCTCGGTGATCTAAACATGTCGGTGACCATTGTGTTCGATGAAGACTGCGCTCGGTGATCACTATCACTCGGTGAATGCTGACACTCAGTGAAATGTGACCGACCGACCAAAACTGTATGTTTGAATACTAATGATAATATATTATCCTTTAAGGATTATTAATCTCCCTCTTTGGCATTAGTATAAAAAACTAATATGTACAGTATATAAACCAAGTATTTTATACTTATACAATGACTCCCCCTGTGTTCATGCTCTCCCCCTATGTGTATGCCTCGGTATGTTTATGTTTCCCCCTTTGCAATGAAATGTACATATACATTTTCCCCCTTTGAAAATAACGACAAAGATGTATAGCTTATAGCTTGTCAAAAATGTGCTTATGAGATTGCTTGATGTTCTAGGTTCATATGCTCCAATGTGATTTGAGCGCATATTTCATAGATTCTTTCAGCTACTGACACCTCCGGGGTGGCAATTTGAGTCTTTGTCATTGTCATATGTGTCATCAGCAATGTGAGATTCGGTAGTAACAAGCTTTGCAGCTTGGTTACTTCATCTTTGATTTTTCTTTCGGCCTTTTGTATCTCAAGTCTTAACCATTTGGATTCAACTAGCTTTTCATAATGTATTTGGAATGCATTCGGCTCGGTTGAAAGACTTTGGGCACTAGCTTTCAGATATTCATTCAACTTAGCTTTTTGTGCATCATGCTCTTTGGTGAAGTTTTCAATAGTGCATAGCTTTTGAACTAGGGTAACTAACTCTGAAATAACAAGTTCCAATTGACCAAGTTGCTTTCCATAGGAAAATCTAAGAGAATACTATTTCTTTTATCTAGTTTGAGTAATTTGTTTAATAACTTAAGCTTTTTCTCTCAATTATCCTAAATCTCTACGTTCTTGCAACTCCAATGAAAATCTTCAATAATATGGGGTAATTGAAGTATTTACCCTATGTTCACAATACTCATTATGACCTTGATGGTGTGTCCTTATATGACTTGTGTTTGCATTATACTAGTCTATACAAACATAAACTAATTTACTTAAATAAGAGTTCACTTCACGCACCATTTATTAGACTAGTGTGGAGGTCCTAATACAAATGTGAAACTCTATTTATCTCCTTGTTGGACTTCTCTTGCATGGAAGCATACATACATTCTCATATATTCTTTTTCTATTTGTTTAGTACAAGCTTGAATACATTACTTGCATAATTGAACACTAGGGAAGAATCTACATGATTCTCTTTCTTCAAAGACCTTACACTTCCTTGAACCTTGCAAGCTTCTCTAGAGTTGCAGTTGAAGCATAAGACTAATATTTTTTGAATTCAAGAGATAGTTCAAATTTTTGGATAGGTTGTTTTACTCTCACTTCAACATAATTATTTACAGTTTTTTTAACTTGTTTGAATCTCCATTATTAAAATAATAAGGCAATTTGAAAGGTCTATATGAGAAAGAGCACTTGAAAAGTTTATAAATTGACTTAGAAATAGTAAAAAATTGTATTCACTTTCTTTTCTCTATATAGCATCTATAATGTTCCCTTTTTGGGACATTAGAAGTCAATTAAATAATTAAGTTTTAAGTTGTCAAATTATATCAAACTTAACGACAAATTAATTTAATTATTTAATAATTTATTAAAATGACTGTAATGAGGCTTAGTGAATTATAAATAAATTCATTTTATTATTATTCCCCTAGTTTCAATTTTAAAGGAGGAATAATAAAGGGACAAAGAAAAGGAATACCAAGAGATGGGCGGAGGGAAATCTAAGAGTCACATGAATGTGCTATCAAAAAGCATTAAGAGGCTCATTCTCAGCATGTTTGGTTTATTATTTTCTCTTGGAGATTTTGGGAGACTAGCTTTTAGTTTTGAAACCTAATGACGGAAACCTTTAGGATTTCTTGGTGTACTGGATGGAAACCCAATTCATTTCTTCGATGGATTTGCGACGATGTTCACAACTGAGGAAATTTGTGAAGTATTCATCTGAAGACAAACTTGATGTAATAGAGGTATTTCATATATGTTAAGAATATAAGGTTGTAATGATTTATTTATTTTGATGATAATATTCATATTTAATTTCATATCTCTATTTCAGTCTTATATTATATGATTTTCCAACTAATTTGTTGGATGAATAGAAATCAATTTGCATGCAAATTGTTTGTTGAAATTTCTTTGGTACATTTGGAAAACCTAGTGCAAATATCCATAGGGGATATTCCCGTGGTATCAAAGTTGGTTCTCCTACAAGTTTGTGAGGTTTAATGTGACAGAAGTGCAGCTTTTTTAGTTATACCATAGGTATTTTATATGTCTAAAGACAAGTTATGTTTTGAATATTCATATTTTCTTGAATATTATATCGACAAATGTTTGTGGGATTGATTCACTCTTTGGTGTAAGAAATATTAAAGCAAAAATATTAATTATATTTTCCAGCATTAATTTAAATGAGATGACTTTATAAGAGCTTCATATATTTGTGATCAATCTTTGTATTGGGGTCATTGATTAATCTTTATTCCTTTGGTGGTTCTAACCTTGATAGAAACTTTAAGTAAATAAAGGCGAAGACCATATTATTGTTGTGTGATTAAGTCCCAGGTTTGTTTTATTAATCTTATATGGTCCATAGATAAGCTTTGGCAATTTTGATATCATTTCTATGAAATATATTATGTGAACCCTCATCCTATGGTTTCCTTGGATTGAAAAGGAGCTACATCATATTAATATATGTCTGAAGCAATAATTTTTGCTTGAAGGTTGAAGCTCAAATGTTTTTCCAAAGAACATTTGTTACGGCAATAATATTTGGCGTGAGACTTTACAAATATCAATAATATTTTCCTTATAAAATTATCAAACCAAGAGTTTGAATTATTATCTTTACCATGAAAGTTGCCTCTTCCAAATTTTATCAACATTCAAATCCAACTTATCTAATGTTACAATTTGTGCATGAAAATTAATTTTCATGGTCAATATAGCCTGAGGTTGAAATTCTTGTGAGGTTTTTCTTTATTATCTATTATTTTCATTGAAGAGAAATTGTGTCAGTAGGTTTCCTTATTGTATAATAGTTACAGGAGTTTGTAAACTTGTTGGTGTTGTTGTGTGTCAACGGAGACCAAAGAGGAATCTATGAGACCAAGAAGCAATGGGTGATGAACTTGATCATTGCCTTGCTGCATAATTTATGTATGTCATTGGTAACACTTAAAATATGCTCGGCTAGTATTGGATCCTGAATCAGAACTCCTGATAATTAGTACTAGATTGTTATAATATAGTGGGCCTTCCTGAAGACATCAAATTTCTGAATAGTAGAAAATAGGCTAATTGTAGCAACTCCATGTTGGTGCCATTTCCAATTTGAACATTCATCTGCAAAGACAAGAATTAGTAGGGGATCTTATAGTGAAGGAGAAATACATAATGTTGGGAGTTACAAGAGTCATTTGGACTTACCTAAGTGTGTGGGTAGTGTTAAGTTGATCTTCACTGGAGATAGACTGGACACTTTACCTTTTGACTCTTAGAATTCACATGGATAGTAAGGAGGTTGAAACATCTATATCACAGATATTAGTGAGAAACTGTAGATTTTGAATGGTTAATGAATCAAATAAAGAATAACTATTAAAAAAAGGCCATAGTGGCCTCTCGTTAATGTGTTTCCTAAAGTGTTGAGATGTGGATTTCCATATTATATTTTTGATTGAAAGCTAGAATTTTGCATAATCAGACTTGCCTATATATGTCAGTGAGCTTATGTTATACCAATAAAGGTATTAATATTTAAATAACTCTTGAAATTGGTTCCAAAGAGTAATTAAGGCATGCAAAAAAATATCAAGAGTTTAACATATTTCACCTACAAAATGTGTGTCATTATGTTTGATACTAAAACTCAAGGATTATGAAGTAGTAACAAAATTCCAAAGCTAATAGAGGTAGCTTCTTATAGCAGTCTAGCAAGAAAGATGAAGACAATGGCAGATCAAAAAAGTGATATTTTCTAAAAAGAATTCAATGATAGATTTAATGGTGATCAGTTAAGAGACTTGTAGAAAGAAAAGGAAGTAGGCAATTGGCTCTATGTAATTGGATTAGAATTAGATTCCATGAAATTTTTTGATAGTGTTCTCTCTAAGTGGGATGAATTAAAATTATATTGTCCAAAGAGACCAATCAGATTGCAAACATCCGAATTGAACTTTGTAGTCCTTAATGTTTTCTTTGTTCGGGTCAAGTTTATGGGACATCTTCATGAAGCGGTGAGACTTGTAGATGCTTCTTTTCATAGTGAGATCATAAGAATAACAACTCTTATAGCACCCTATAATGATGACATATTAAAAAAGGTTCTGCAATTGATTATGGACAGCCTACATGGGTTACAAGATGTCAAATCCTCTACTTTTGGTAAGAGGGCTAAGATTTTAGAAATTATGGCAAGAACCAAATCACTTGTCATTATGTTATATCTCAAGTGTGATTAATTGGTTCTTCAAATGTTTCAATTCTTTTTAACCAAAATCGAAAGACATCATCCAGACAATATGAGGGTTTGTAGGAAAACTATTTTGTCTTTAATTGCGGATGGAGATGTTGATATTTGCATGTTTTACTTTTAGCCATTTGGAGAAAGGAGCATAGCATCTCACCTATGGCTTATGAGTTCTCAAAAGGGTTAATTAAGCAGAAGATTGAAAATTTCAAGGAACAGATAACTAAAAATGAACTAATCTCAATGAGTTTACAGGTTGTAAGGTCTCCCAAAAAATTAAGAATCAAATAAGATGGGGCATATTTGTTTCACATATTAGGAGACTTAGAAACCTAATCACAATTGTGGGGTTAGTAAGAAATATAAGTCAGCCAAAGAAGTTTGGAGTTATGAGTTATGAGTATACACCAGGGTACTTGATCATTTGGTACTTTGGCAAAGTGATATGTTGTTTATCTTTCACTGACAGTTCACTAGAAGGTCGATGCTGAGAAAAGCAGAAGGTGATGCCGAGAAAAGAAAAGATGATGTCGAGTGCCAGTAAAATGCTGAGGGAGACAGAGGAAGCCGAGCAGCAGTATTTTATTAACTGATGAGATTTGAGATCTATGGCTGACAGAGTTGATTTTATTGGGATATGCATTGTTAATTAAGATTGTTCCACACTCATTTAATGCACAGGAAACTGTTATTAACGCATGGATTCAATGTTTAATTAATGACTATATTGGAGAAGTAAATTAAATGTAATGATGGAAAGATCTGTTGGATCTGACCTAACCTGAGATCTACGATCTTGGTTAAGCGGAAAAATATTTAACTGACCTTGATGAAGAGGTATATAATAACCTACTGTGGTTATTGTTATTGTATCTGAGTGTAAGGAGAAGTTGAATGCAAAATTATTGCATGGTTAATTGACTGATTGGAAAAACCTAGCAAAGAAGGCTGAGTAGAGAAGTGGAGAGATTGCTTGATGGATTTCCAAGAAGATCTGAATTTTGAAATGAAAATGGAGGCCACTCAGTGAATTAGCATTAGAGCTAAAATTGGATCTGGATTTGCAAAGTAAGTTGTATGTATCAGATCACACCTGTTGATTATTTTCTAACCATTGTATCAGTTCAAATCCTTTAACCAGGCTGACCTAACAGTCATTATATAAATCCTTTGAACAAGGTGACATTTAGATTGGAATGTTCTAAGTTCTCTAACAAGGCCACTCCTAACAGGGTGATTAAATCATTTAACCAGGTCACATTTGGCAGTGTGTTTTGTAACCTTAAATAGGGTTGGCTCCTAACAGGGCATCACATCAGAAGAGTGAAATTGTGGTAGCATGTTACTAGTGGTTTTTCCCATATTGGGTTTCCACATTAAATCATGGTGTCAAAATGTGTGAATTTTTATGTTGTGTTTTACTATTATGTTTATGTAAGCTTATTTCATTAGTATAGTAAACTGCACACTTTTGTTGTTTATTATTGCCGAGAAAATCTGAGTTGTTGAAGTGGTATAAAGTTTTATGGGCACATCTAGACCCAAGGATAACTGATTCACCCCCCCGCCCCCC
>MU226968.1:2363410-2380091 GCA_018584345.1 Thuja plicata | reverse complement strand
AACTTTGGATGTGATGGGTCAAAGTGTACTTAAAGTACACATGTGAAGGATCTTGTAAGAGGTGTAAGAGGGTGTAAGAGTTTTGGACCAATGAGACACTTTTAGAAAGTGTAAGAAAGTGTCATCATAGGTGTAAGAAACCTTGTTGGCACCAAATAAGGATTATTTGGAAAAGGCAATTTTTAGAAATTCGCTCACACATGTGTGAGCAAATAATTAGGACTAATTGATGTAGGAATCTGGAAATTAGCCTAATTAACCTTAGTTAATTAGTGAATAGGTTTATTTGGTGAGAGTGATGTGAGGTATGGTAGGATATAGGTTCAAATTAATTTAATCTAAATTAGAAATTTAGATTAATTTGGTTTAGTAGAATTTAAGTCATGTGGAGGAATAAATAAATTAAAAATTTATGTAAAGGGGACTAATGAAGGGGAATGTATTAAATAAAATTTAATATATTAACGGGGGATAGTATTTGAATTAAATTCAAATACTATGGAAAGTGAATTATATTTAATTAAATAAATAGAAGAACATAACAAATATAATTGATTAATTAAAATTAATTATAATGCTAAGGGAATATTAATTAAATTAATATAAGGATGATTTTAGATGTCTACATTTTGCCCCTCTTTGATGCGGCATTGAAAGTGGCATCGCATCAAAGAAAAGAAACTAAGATGCCCTAAAGAGGTGAGGAGAACCTATGGCAGCGAGAGCGGAGGAGTGTGCCCCCTCGAGAAAATAATAGGAAAAATATATTTTTTAATAAAATTTTCTCGAAAAAGGCAAGAAAATGGGGAAAGAGGACCAATTGCATGGTGTGTCCAAGGAAAATGGAGGGAAAATGAGGACCAGAATAGGGAACGGGGAGAAGAATGGAAGAAACAGATCCCAAGGGACTATAAATAGTCCATCGAGGCCCATAGACAAGTCATTTTCACCCTTAAAGAGCAAAATGAGAGAAGAAGAAGAGAGCAATGGCAATAGAGCGAGAGCAAGTGCAGCTTGGAGAGCGCATTCGGGTGCACTAGCGACCAGCAAATATGGGACCACCAATGAGTAATCAACCACCTCCTAGTCTATTATGCATTTATTGCTTTTATAGGTCATTAGGGCATCATTAATGTGTCCAAAAGCCAGCGTGCAGCGCAGACAGCGGTCGCCTGACCATCGTCTATGCAGACGGTGATCAACAGATCACCGTCCTCATAGACAACTGATCAAGGATCGGCGTCTACACAGACGAAGATCGCTCTATCTCCGTCTGCGAGGACAAGGGGAGAGAATAATGCACAGTGAAGATGGCAGAGTTAAAACTCCACCGTCTGCATGGAAAAGAGGCTGCGATAGAAACCATCATCTCTGCAAACTAGCATCTACGAAGATCTGCTAGCTCTGTAAACTGGCGACTATGAAAGTCTAACATTTGTGAGGGCCAATCATCATCTACGTGGATTGACCCAAAAAAGGAAGAAGAGGAAAGACAAGGGTCCAGGAGCAGTTTTCGATGCCTCAGACAGGCTTGGGACATTTTTTGATGCCCCAAAATATTATCTGATGTCTGACATGAGCTTGCTTATTGTAGGAGAAGACCATCACCTTTTGGGTGAGGGAGTGCTACCCAGTGATAATGGAGCTGGAGCAGCAGTTGATAGTAGCGGAGTGGGGGATAGTTACACTATGCAGGCTGGAGCATGTACGGCATTGGCCACATCTATGAGCGCATAATAAGCTTATGTCTGCTCTGATCGAGAGGTGGCATAGTACCACTTTGAGCTTTCACTTCCCAATGGGGGAAGCTACTATCACCCTCCATGATAAGTGGATGATTTATAGAGTGCCGATTCAGGGGCTGATACCCGAGTACTGCTTTAAGGGGTCAGAGTCATACATAGAGATGGCATTTGGTCAGAGATTTACACATCTGCCTATGACACAGCAGTGGATGTCCTAAATAGGGGTGATGACGATGGAGACATGGTTGTGGTGGGTGGCCTTATACTTGGTCAGTTTGATAGGGGATCGATGATTGATGCCTGATCATGTAGGCAAGGGATTTCCTATGGGCTGGGTGCAGGTTCTAAGCAGCATGGTGGAGGATGGAGACTAGTATTGCTGGGGATATACCATCCTCAGTCAGTTATATTATGATCTACACATGTGCACCTATTGTAAGGGTAGGGCACTAGGTCCCGAGTGCATGCTTCTTCCGGTATGGCTGTGGGAGCATATTGCAGTCATTCGACCGATCAGGACCCGAGAGACTAGAGCAGCTTACAAGCCATTCGTATGCAGGTACAAGCCACCCATTAGCTATGAGGCCACAAATTTAGTGGGTTACTGGCGATGGAGGCTAGATGAGATGGAGGAGATACAGTGGGCACCCTATGTGGGGTGCGAGGCCTAGGGTCATGAGATCCCACAATAGGATGGATATGTCGAGGACAAGTTCTATGACTCATATTATATGAGATTTGTTCACACCGACTTCTGGTTGATCGGGAGGACAACATATATGATCTCTAGATACATGCCGACTAGGGTACAAAGACAGATGGGATAGGTACATGAGGCAGTTTCAGATGGATTCCCACATCCATTGGTGACCCGAGAGGTGGGGAGTATCTGGGGGATGGGGGTAAATCCCCGCATAGCACAAGCATCATTTATGGGGATGAGAGAGGTCCCATAGATCAGCACGGGAGTCATTATAGGATGAAAGTGTAGTCCCAGCATACACTCAGTGGTGCACTGCTCATAGACCAATCAGATTGACAGTACTAGGGATTGTGCAGGAGGATGAGCAATCAGGGCCCACAGGAGATAGTGAGGGACATGATGATGACGGGGATGACGAGGATGGAGGAGGGGCCAGTGGGAGGAGAGTCTAGCCCAGGGTGGCAGCACAGAGGCGGAGAGGATAGGTAGATTTACCAGCAATGAGGTAGCCTCCCATAGTGCCAAGTGCTGAGGGACAGGATCTAGGATAGGATCAGGAGCCAGAGGGGCCACCTGATCAGCCACAGGGACCACAGGGATAGGGGCCATCGGGACAGGTACCACCAGCGGGCTATGTAGCCTGGGATACTCATGATATTTTTATAACAGAGTGGGATAGCCTTCAGACTGAATTGGGCAAGGTACAGGGCTTGCTAGCGACATCTCGGGTGGCCGAGGTGAACGCGCAAGCAGAGATCCAGAGGCTGTAGGGGTATTAGAGACTACTCAGGCCATAGCGAGCAGCTTATAGATAGAGTTGGCTAGGATGCAAGGGGAGCTAGCAGTGGAGACCACTCGGGGAGATAGTGCTCAAAGAGCATTAGATTTATTACAAGCTCGAGTGGACAGTGGCAAGTTTTCCATTATTGAGGAGCATGGGGATCCTACAGAGGAGCTGGAAGTGATGTCAGCACAGATAGCAACTCTGACCGCAGATCAAGACCTAACATAGAGACATGCAGAGGATTATAGAGAAGATTGAGATATAGCTCATTTGGCAGGCAAGGCTGCAGGTGTGGGACAGATGATGGCAGATGCAATGGCAGTGCAGAGAGAGGCTGGGTGGAGAGGATGAGAGGCCACATATTATATGGGTCTCTACTATGGTGCAGTGCCAGAGGGATCATGCCAGCCGGATTACTCAGAGAGAGCTCAGACAAAGAGCACAGGACAAGGCTCACAGGGATCAGTGGGGTTGCCACTGCACCCCATTAGTGGTGCAAGGCCATCATGGCCACCACCATGATTTGTCTCAGACCAGTTTTGATACACATTTTTGTATGATTTATGAATGCATTATGTATGATTTTGACATTTTGAGATATATACAGGGACTTTGTGGACTATTAGGATGGTATGGACTCTATTTATGATTCTTATATGATATGATGTTTGTACAAGATGTATGGATGCATTTATATTACACATGTTTTATGACTGACATGCAAGATGAGATGAATATATATGATTATGTTGATGTATTTGTGATGTAGGGATGAGATGCAGATATATATAGATGTTAGATGTGATGTGTTAATGCTTTTAGATGGATATAATTTGACATGTATTGATGTAATGAGTAATAAATGTAAATGCATATATGATTTGTGAAATGAATCCTAAAATGTATGAATCCTAAAACAATGTTAAGAACTTAATCAATGCAACTAAATGATAAATGGATAATAAATGAAATGTAACTGTATGCAACTATAATCAATAAGGATTTAATGAAGGAAGCAACAATGCAACTAAAATATGTGATGAAACTAAATACAATAATGAAGTAACAATGTACCCTTAATGAGTAATGATTAATGAATGAAGTAGCAATGCAACCTTAATGAGTAATGATTAATGAATGAAGTAACAATGCAACCTTAATGAGTAATGATTAATGAATGAAGGAACAATGCAACCTTAAATGCAACCTAAATGAATGAACTGAATGAATAAAAGTAACCTAATGAATGAATGTAGTATGAGACACATGAGGACACTATTTTTGTGTGTATCAAATAGGTCTAATAAAATCACTTCGGTGACTAGATAGGGGGAATAAATAGAAACCTTTGCCAAGAGAAAAATAAAAGTGCAATATGACCTAACTAAAATGCAAATACTAACTACATGATGATAGTGGGATTGATACTGTGTTAATGTTGGAGAGCTCACCCTATTTTGATATTGAAAAAGGAGTTATGCACCATGTGCTAGAAAACACAAGTGACATGGTTCCTTTGCGTGGACTAGACTCTTAGACAAATATGTTGTTAGGAACAAGAATGCTAGATATCTGGTATGATGAGAGCTATGAAATGTTACTCATGAGGAGACGCAGTACATCCAGACCTTTTCAGGGGTTTGAGATGCATGAATCCTACCCCCGGTGAGGCATACATAATCATAACCAAACATCAAAACATAAATGTACTAACAAACTATGACAAGCAGATCATACCACAAATGACACATATTTCACTATATACTCACCATAATGAACCAAGATATAAAAGATCAAGGCTATCACGATAAGGTCATAGTAAAACACAAGATAAAATCAACAAAAAGGCATCCTAACCAAGTGGTCATTCAATCCAAAAGTTCTTGTCATGAATAAGTTTGATGTGAGGATTGATAGAACAGCTGACACCGAAAGGATGCATCTTGATGGGCCAAAGATTGATTGATAGAAAATAGGAATTCACTAGCAATTGCTTGTGAATGGAACAATCATTAGGAAATTCAATCTGTCTACTGATTTATTGGAAATGTTTGTGATCACTGTGTCTAGAACAAAGCACAGTATTGATATGGTAAGCTCAGTCATGCAGGAATTTTTATTACGGAGGTGGAAAATGGTCAAGGAACTACCTACACAGATATGGGTAGTGACTTTTATTATGGAAGGTGATGTAGGATGCTTGGAAAAAATGTGGGAATAGACAGTGGATTTGACTACACATGGCCCCTGAAATAGGTTTTCACCATGGTACTTATCCATTGCGCCACCGAAGTGGTTTTCACTGATGGACAGATTTATTTCTTTTTCTCTTTTTCTTTTTTGATATTCTCTTCAAGCTTTTGTATTTTTTATGCTTTTTTGATTTTTTGATTTTTTTTTCTTTTGCTTACTTTTTGAATGTTTTTTGGATTTTCTGTTTTTTTATTTTTTTTGGTTTTTTTGAAAATTTCTGTTGTACAATGAACTACTGATGGATCAAACATAGAAGCACTTGAGATGTACAATACTTAAAGGATTAGGGATAGGATCTCCCTCTGATGATGTAATCTAATAAGCATCGGAACCATACTTTGCGGTGACAATGAAGGGCCCCAACCAATTAGGCTCAAACTTTCCTTTCTTTTCACGGTTCTAGAGGTTCTTCATATTGTGTTGTAGGACAAGATCACCAACCTCAAACTGAAGAGGCTTGATCCTTTTGTTGAACTAAAGGTGGAGGTGATTTTGATACACATGGAGGTGGTCTAGGGAATTGAGGCATCTCTCATCAAGGAGTTCCAGCTCTTGTAAGCGGGCTACTCTATATTCATCTTCAGACAACAGATTCTTAAGAGAAATTATGAGGGAAGGGAGCTCAATTTTGATGGGTAGAATAGCCTCAGTACCATAGACAAGGGAAAAGGGAGTGGCTCATGTGGGGGTTCAAATGGAGGTGTGGTAGGCCCAAAGGGCAGGATTGAGGTGAAGGTGACAATTGCGGCCAGCTTCATCGACTATTTTCTTGAGGATTCTGAGGATGGTTTTATTCGTAGCCTCAGCTTGACTGTTGCTTTGCGAAAAGTACTTGGAAGAGGTATGGTGGGTAATGCTAAATTTCATACATAACTCTGTGACATCCTTGTTCTTGAAAGGTCCTCCATTATCAATAACAAAGTCCTGAGGAATGCCATAGCGATAGATAAGATAGTTCAAAATGAGCTTCAAAATCTATTTTCCAGTAGTGTAGGTGAGAGGAATAGCTTCGAACCACTTGCTAAAGTAATCTATAGTAGCAAGGATGTATTTATGGCCACTGGAAGAATTACGGAAAATCTGGCCAATGAGGTCAAGACCCCAGTATGAAAAAGGCCAGGGAGTGATGGTGGGCTGGAGGGATTGGAAGGGAGCGTGTATCAAATATTTGTGATGCTGACAAGGCACACACTTCTTCACATAGTTGTAGGAATCTTGCTCCATAGTAGGCTAGTAATATCCAGTACATAACAGCTTCTTGGCCAAAGTAAGTCCACTAGAGTGAGCTCCATAGATTCCTTGATGTACCTCCTCCAAGGATGTTTGTGCTTCATCAAAATTCAGACATCTTAAAAGAGTTCCATTGAAATGCTTTCAAAAAAGGGTATCAGAAAGTATTATGCATTGGGAAGTGTAGCGAATGAAGGTTTTATGTTGGTTGGGGGTTAAAGTAAGTGGGGTATGTCCATCACAAAGATAGGAATATACTTCTTGGTACCATGGGGAATTGGGATCAGCGATTTCACACACCATTTCAGAATTTAGTTTGTCATAGGCAGGGACCGTAAGATTCTCAACAAGAAACTCACACCGTGTGCTGTGTTTTGATAGTGATCAAGGACCCAATTGTTGTCATGGTTTCTACTGCTTTGTTGTTCATACGAGGGATCTGTTGGAATATTAGCTCAATGAAATGCATTTTGAGGTCTTCAACTATACGGCGATAGGGAAGCAACTTGTCATCCTTTGTTTGATATTCATCCATAACTTGTTTGATAACCAATTGTGAATCACCAAGCACCAATAATGTGAGAATCTTCCATTGTATGGCCTATCGGAGTCCAAGTACAAGGGCTTCATATTCTGCAATGTTGTTGGTACAAGGGAATTGTAATTTATAGGATTTAGGGATGAGATCCCCTTTGGGTGTAACAAACAAGATTCCTACCCTCGATCCTTTCTGAGTGAAGGATCCATCAAAATAAAGCTTCCATGGTGGACTCAGGGCAAGATTAAGGACTGACGCATCTAGAAAATCTATGATCAAAGGATGTTGACCATCAACAGGTGCTTTAGCCAACTGATCTGCAATTACTTGTCCTTTGATAGCTTTGTGATCCACATAAACAATGTCAAACTCACTAAGGATCATGACCCATTTTGTAGTACGACCAGTAAGAGCAGCACGTGCCAAGAGATATTTGAGGGGATCAATCTTGGCAACAAGATGAATCTTATGATTAAGCATATAATTTCATATTTTCTGTGTACAAAAAACAACAGCCAAACATGCTTTCTCAATTAGGGAATAATTCAACTCATAACCAATAAGAGTCCTGCTGAGATAGTAAATTGCTTGCTCTTTGCCAGTATCATCTAATTATGCTAGGAGGGCTCCCAACGTGACCTTTGTAGCAGATATGTACAAAATCAGAGGATGACCAGAAATAGGTGGTACCAACACGGGTGGATTAGCCAGATAGCCTTTCAGTTTCTCAAATGCATTTTGACATAAGCAATCCCACTGAAACTTGATATTCTTGCACAGGAGATGGGAGAACGGATGCACCTTATCTACTAGTTGTGTCATGAATCTTTTGATTGATTGTAGTTTTCCTTGTAAATTGCATAATTTCTTTAATATTTTGGGTGGTGACATCTCTAGGATCCCTTTAACTTTCTTTGGATCAACTTCTATTCCACATTGTGACACAATGTATCCCAACAGCTTACCAGATTATACTCCAAAAATACACTTCTTAGGATTCAACCTAAGCTTATACTTTTCCAATCACTCAAAAATGGTAGTAAGAATAGGAATATGTGATTCCATCATTTGGGATTTGCCTAAAAGATCATCCACATAATCTTTCATGATGACATGTAAAAGGTCATGAAAGATGGTAGTCATTGCTCATTGATAAGTAGCTCCGGCATTTTAAGGCCAAAAGGCATCACCTGATAATAGAAGGTACCCCAAAGCGTTGTGAATGCAGTTTTGTGTTGGTCTTCTGGTGCTATTCTTATCTGATTGTAACCTGAGAAACCATCTATAAGTGACAAAATTTCATGTTCGGCAGTCAAATCCACTATAATGTCAATATTTGGGAGTGGAAAATCATCCTTAGGACATGCAAGGTTTAGATCTCTAAAATCAGTGCAGATAAAAATGCCCCTAGCAGGCTTACCTATTGGTAAAATATTAGAAACCCATTCAGGATAATCAATTGGTCTGATTACTTTAGCATCCAGCATTTTCTGAAGTTCTACTTTGACTACCAATGTGACTTACAGATGCATCTTGCGAAGTTTCTGCTTAACAGGTTTTACACTTGGGTCTACAGCAAGATGATGCATGAAAATATTTGTATCTAGCCTGGGCATGTCCTTGTAAGTCCATGCAAAGTTGATTTTGTGT
This sequence comes from Thuja plicata, assembly GCA_018584345.1. Taxonomy (NCBI): domain Eukaryota; kingdom Viridiplantae; phylum Streptophyta; class Pinopsida; order Cupressales; family Cupressaceae; genus Thuja; species Thuja plicata. Next base: position 2,371,188 of record MU226968.1, on the reverse strand, counting down.
TTATGTAAGAATGTTGTCATGTCTTTCTTTTCATGATCACTGAGAGAAACTGCAATGTAGGTGATGTGTGGATCTACTTTTGTGCCTAGGTTGATTGGAATAGTATATTCAATGATCATAGAGGACACTTCTAGTTCTGAAGATATAAACAAAAAGTCAGCCTCTCCCTCCTCTAGCACCTCAGAAAGGTTTTCACTATAGGAAGCATCCTTTATTTTATCTTTTTCTTCCTCTAAAGGTGCCTGCGAGAGGTTTTCACCAGAGGATTTTTTTTTTCTTTTTCATTTTTGCAACTGAGAGAGTTGACTTGGCTACCAAAGTAGGCTTGTTCATTGTATTGAATCTGATGTTCATACTCTCAGAGATTCTTAAGTCTAAAGAGGGCTAAAACTGCCTCATCTGAATCACAAACATCCAAAGCTGGTGGTGAGTCTTGTTGATCCCAGTCAATTAATTCAGGGTTTGTGAGGGGTAAACAAAGGGATAAAAGGTCAACTTGGGTGATAGTGAAGACATGGTGATTTTCATTTAGGTCATCTTCAACATAGTGGAAAGGAATTTTGAAGATCTCTTCCTCAGTGTCTGAGTCTGAGGCAGCTAGACAATAATCCTTAGCGAAGTTAGTCTTGGTTTCTATGGAACCCAATCCATGTCCTTAAGGATAGCCATTGGTTGTTATGATCTTGTTCTTACCTGTTTCATTAGCTCCAAGGCCAATACCATGATATCCCATGATTTCGACAATGGGAGTAACCTTAGGATACTTTTCTTTGGGGGAAATTACAGGTTGTTCTTCTTCATCACTATAGAGCCAGTCAAGGAAATTGTATTCCATGTGTTCATCTGATAAGGGCCCCCAATGTTCAAAAATAATTGATTTGCAGTGCATAAGTGCTTTGTCTTTAGAGGGTGGTAATGGTGATGGTCTTCCATAAGACTTTGGAGACAAATGGAGTTGTCCAATACATAGAGCACTTTCAAATTTATACTCTCCCATGCCTTGATCTGTAAAAGTGGCCTTTGCTTCAAATGAGGAGGGTTTGTCTTCAAGGACCTTGTCTTCAGTGACTTTTTCCTTTCCTTTAGATTGCTCATCTAGTGTTTCTGATGTCTTTTCTGGAACTAATGGAGTGTTTAAAATAGGGGCTTCTTGATTTGAATATCAGGCAAACTCATTCAATGGACAATAATTAGATTGTTTGCCTTCCAGTCTCTTGCAATACTGAAAGGGCTCAGGATCTCCAGGAATTGTGATTTCTCTACCGTGATGTGGGAACTTAAGACATTGATGGTAAGTAGAGGGTACACCTTTGATAGCATGTATCCATGGTCATCCCAGCAAGATATTATAAGGTAGATCTAGATCCAGTACATGGAAAATAGTTTCAATCAGGGTCAGGCCCACTTGTAAGGGAAGTGTGATCAGACCCTTTCTTTCTCTTTCATGATCATCATAGGCCTTTATTGTGATTTGTTTGTCTGCATCAATGAGATCCTCAGAAAGACCAATATTATGAATCATTTTCAATGTGCACAAATTCAAGCCAGATCCACCATCTATAAGGATTCATTTTATTCTTGTGGATTGGATTTTTCCTTCTATATAGAGGGATTTATTATGATGTAGGTCAGGACCATGAAATTCCTTATCGGTGAAGACAAGATGTTCTTGTGCGGCTAATTTCCCTATCATAGCTTGGAATTATGCAGCATTGATGTTCTCAAGGACACGAGATTCATAAAATGGATATCTGTGTAGGTGTCTTCCCTAACTGAGCCAATAGGTCATAGTGCGAGGTAGGCCAAGCAGCGGTAGAAAATGCAGCTGGTGGATTTGTAGATGTAGAAGGTTTATCAGCAGCTTGGATAGTGACTCTGGGTCTACGTGTAGTAGCATTACAAATAGCAGCTTTGAGGGTTATGGTGTTAACATGCATGTCAGTTTCTTCAATGTGGCCACAAAGAGACTCAAACCCAAAGATATCATTTTCACTTAAACTCCCACATGTTCCATCATGGCCTATGATAGTATTGGTAGAATAGTCATACGGGATCGCGTTTGATGCATTGTTTTGATTGTGAGGTGGGAAGGGCTGATTGTAGACCTTGAGTTTCACATTAGATTAGGATGCATTCTGACCTTCAACTTCAATTTTCCCATCCTCAATGAGATCTTGCACAAAGTATCTAAGCTTCATGCATTTATTGGTATCATGTCCCTTGATACGATGATAATCACAATACTCATTATCTCTATACCAAATAGGTTTAGGTTGATTCTCATCAAAAGGTCGAGTATTTGGGTAGATTATCATTCCTTGATCCGCAAGTTGTTTAAAGATCACATCTAGAGGTTCTACCAAAGCTGTGAATTGTCATCATTGTCGATTGTCATTATTATTGTTGTTGTTGTTATTGTAATTTTTGTGAGGAAATAAAAATGATTGATTGCGCGGTTGTTGATTGTTGTTCTGATTGTTCTGATTCTGATTGTTCTGATTGTTCTGATTCTGATTCTGATTTTGATTGTTGTTGCAATTCTAATTTTGATTATGATTGTTATTGTGATTGTTTTGATTGTTATTATTGGATGCTTGTACATCTTGAACATGCTTGGCATCAGTCACTCCATCATTGACAACTCCTTTGTTTTTACTCCAAAATTTTGGTTTATCATTGTTGGAAGGAGTATAGTGTTTAATGCTACCTCTTTGCAAAAGGCCATCTTCAATGTCTTTTCCCTTCTTGACAAGGGATTCAAAGGTGTTAGGTGAAGCCATTTTCATTTGGAAAGACATCTCAGAGATCAAATTCTTTGTGAAGATGTCAATTAAGTGACTATCAGGTATTTTCCATGGCATGCGATTTGCAATATGTCTCCATCGTTGTAAGAAACTAGCAAAATTTTCTCCATTCTTTTGTTCAGTATTGCACAAATCGTTGAGTGTTGCTTGATGCTCAATGTTATATGAATATTGTCCAACAAACTTCTCTGAAAGATTAGAGAAAGTAGATATTTACCCATAAGGAAGGGCCATGAACCATTCCAAATCTGTGCCTCCAAGACTCCTAGTGAAGAGTCTTTTCAAGTAATTCTCATTATAGGCAACTTCTTGACATGCAATGTAAAACTCTTTGAGATGTTGTAGAGGACATGTTTCACCTTTGTATTTTTCAAATTTGGGCATCTCAAAGTTTGGTGAGAATGGTTGCATTGTGATAGACTTGTCAAATGGATAGGGACAAATCTCCTCAAAAGAAAACTCCTTCTTGCCCCCATTTTGTAAGCCTTGTACAATGCTTTTGAGCTCATTGAATTATTGGGTGAAGTCTGGGGTATTCTGTGAAATAAATGGTGGTACATAACCTTCGCCTCCTCTAAATTGTGCAGCTAAAAAGCCCGTGGAGGTCATACAAATAGTGGGAGGAGGTATATATTGATAGGCTTAGGACGTATTGGTTGCAAATGTTTTCACTCCTTTTGTTTGAAACAAAGATCTAGACAAGGGCATGGAAATCTACCCTATGTTGTTGACATTAGCACTTTATCCTTGAGTCGTCATCGTTTGAGTGCTGTTATGTGTAGTATTGTTTGGTAAAGCGCTTATGATCTATTGAATTTTTTCTGGTGTCAATTTAGGTATTGATGTAGTTGTTGACACAGGTGCTGATGTAGGTACTGATGTGGATGGTTCGCTAATAGGTCCTTTACCAGTGTCATGTGATGATGTAGAATTTGAATTAGAAGCCATGGCTATAGTAGCAGTAGCAGCGACTTTGGTGACATTTTAGGTAAGGAGTGTTTCATCAAAGTCAGCAGGAACCGTGACACCATTATGAACAAGATTCAAGAATATTTCAGCACTATTATGCATAATGGCCTTCTCAACCATTTCTAAGTTGTATGGATCACTAAGGAAGTCCATCACTTGGGTGGGTCTTTCTTCTTGGTCCACTAGTTCAGTTTTGTTGGGCACTTCCTCAGCTTGTACCCCAGTTCCTTGAAAATATTGAGTGGCAAATGGATTCTCCTCACGGGTAATAGTGTTGAATGTTGCTCACCTCATGTTTCTAGCTTGGGATTGAGTGAATACCATACAATGGTGGATTTAGAAGAATGGAAGACAAGAAGGTGTAGGAAATGAAATGGAGCAAAGATCTTGATTCTAGATTTGATTGAATTTGATTGGATTGATGTTTGATTAAAGATTGATTGATTGGATTGAGGATTGATTGATAATTGATTTAAAGGTTTTTGGAACAAAACCTAAGCATGAAAAAACCTTGTGATAATACAAACACAAAGGGATTTGAAGTAACACCTGTTCTACTTGAAGGTGGACTTGTGATCTCAAGAAAAATTGGACAACACTAAGGGATTTAAATTACTTGAGATGGACTAATGGTCTACAAGCAATGTTGTGTTTGTTTGAGGATGAAGGTTTGTAATACTTTGATTAAGGTCTTTCAACCTAAAGGATTGATTTGATTTAATGATTTGATCTAATGCTCCAAGGGAAGGAAGAATGATGGTGGAAGAATGGAAGAATGATCCAAAAGCAAGAGGTTATCTAATGGTATCACTCAATGGAAACAAAAGCACTGTTGATAGAATACTTGGCCATGAAATTGCAAACTTTGTTGTTGTAGATGATCTTATCAATTTTCTCATGATGCTCAATCTCTTGTTTGATAGATGTTGTAATATGTTGGTATTCCTTGGATTTACGAGTGGTTTCCATCTACTCTCGATAGACTGGAGGTGTTGGAAGCTTAACCTTCTTATGTTTCTTAAAATTGGTCATGTCATGAAAAATTTGATCTTGGCTGAATGACTGAATGATCTAGAACAAAAAATTCTGGGGTCCTACAAAAGGTCAAATTTTGAAAGTTTCAGCAATCTTGGAAGCTCACTGTTTTCAAGCAGAGACGGTGATCTCAGATGCAGACGGTGATCTATGTAGCTGACAATCTGTGTAGATGGTAATTTGTGCAGATGATGGATCCAGAGTGGAGACGGCCGACTATGGCTAAGGTAGTGTGTTGAAATTCTAGGCAAAATTTTCATCTTCAGTCTGATTTTGGGAAAATTTGTTCAATGGCAAGAACTAATTTCAGCACATTCAAACCAGAAAAATAATAGACACGCATCTCAAAAAAATATAACAAGGGACAAAGCAACCTTGAGGGATACTAGCAAATGTGACATTAAGAAACTTTGATTTCAACTTGCAGGATCTTGTTTGTGTATGTTCAAGTGACTTTTTCAAGCCACTTGTGTTTTTACTTGGTCTAGCACAATGAAGATAGTTCAAATAGTAGCTACCTTAGGAAATTGGCTTCGCATGAAATATTATAAGCCCATTGCTTGGTAGTCCTTCAGCTCACACAGCACTGTCACCCCTGGAAGGGCGCCTATTTTTTTGCCTTTTGCCAGGTATTATTGTCGTGCTACGAAGATTTCTTTCACAACACAATACCCTATGACATGTATAATGGGAATCTTGGGGGGAGAATCTTCCCTCCCCTTGCACTATAATAAGTCACTATTCTAAGGTGAATCAGGTAGGCTACTAAGTTACATGTCCTAGCAAGGTTTCGTGGCGTCCCCGCAATCAGTTTGTACAGCGTGAGACACTTAAGTCTCTAGTTCAACCATGCCAATATGCTAAGGATATTCACTCAGTATGGTCTACCATTGAACACGACCCGCCCAAGCTTGAAGGGATAAAAAGGACCTTTGGGTCACACTTTATTTCTATACCGGCTGAAGGGATTACCAGTTTGAGGTCATCCTCTAAAGGGGAAGCTCACCCTCTAGACATGCCTCTCTAGAAGCTTGATTAAGCTAAGATTTCTCTTCACCCAAGATCCATGAAGGCGAGGGGAGAGGATACAGCTATAACTTAATCATAGCTTCACTTATATTAAGGGTTTTAATCTAAATAACAAAATAGCTCAAAAGAAGTGTTGAAAAACACTTCTTCAAACACACCAAGAAGTATTCATTTCAAATTGAACATATTTAAAAGCAACTAAGTGTTTTCTACCTAAGCAAAAGACACAATAGTATGGTTAATCATTCATGTTCAATTTGTTTTCCACACAGCAAAAAGAAAGCTTGTAAAAGGTGTGTTAATTTGCCTTATGTCATTCAAGATTGGTTGAAGTTCATTCCTTTAACATTCAAGATTGAGTGAGGTAAATTTTAAACAATATACATTCCAAGACAAGTGTTTAACCATACAAGTTCGTTTTAAGAATCTGTTAAAAAAAATGTTAGGGAGCCTGCATGAAATCTATTAGTAGTCTTGAAGTTTCATATATGTTGCAAAAAACCACTAAAAGCTAGGAAAATGTGCAGACGATGAAGTATCGTAGATGGTGATTTGCACAGACAGCGATCTGCAGAAATGACGAATAACTTGCACAGATGGCCAAATAAACACAGTCAAATTTTGTTAAAAATAGACTTAATCAGACTTAAAAATAATATTTTTACCAAATCAGATAGCATTTAACTCCTAAAAATTGCCTTACTGTCAAAAACCCAAGAGTTAAAACACTAAAAACTTGATAAAAATAGTTTAAACCATAGTCTTATGAGTCTATTTCTGAACAGGCGGAGACGGTGAGTTATATGTGCAGATGGCCAAGTGTCGTAGATGGCCAGAAATCGCAGACAGTAATCTACGAAAATGGTGACTCCAGAGCAGAGACAGATCTGTGTGAAATTTTCCATAACTGCGGAAAATCTGCAAAAAATGTTAGAAAATAAGGGACGTGGGTCCCACCGGGCATGCCAAAATGTGTATGTTGGAAATCTACCTGTTGGGAGCACGCTCAGACATGCAAACATTAGAGAAATATATCAATAATCTACATTAACATATCTAAGAACATATTCTAAAAACAAGATTTCCATCATAACCTCCGTTGAGCTGAACAAGGGCACCCAGTGCCTTGTTGATTTGCTCTTAGAGAAGGTTTGTGGGTGTGCTCTCCCAACACAATATACTTAATCCCACTAATTGATGGATGAAGAACTTAAAATTCAAGCTAATGGATGTAATGAAGAGCTCAAGAACAAATATGAGGAACTTGTCTCAAGCCTTCATCAAAAGTATGAAAATGATGCAAAACTATGCTAAGAATGATATGCAAGATCTAATGAAAGGAAATTAAGTTCATTCCATTAATCCTAACATGTAATATCTAGATTCAAATGAACTAAAGCATGAAAGCATGAACATTAAAAGTGAACTAAGAATTTTAAATCTATTTTAACATGATAACAATGAATAAAAGGGAGATGATTTGCTCTTGACAATGGCCTCTATTTATAGATTTTTTGGAGGAGAGAGAGGGCTTGGATGAGGTAGAGCTCATGTGGCATCCACATAGGTGTCACATAAGGGACACATAAGTCATGCAAGAGGCCCACTTTTCTCATACATGTGTGAGCAACTTTGGATGTGATGGGTCAAAGTGTACTTAAAGTACACATGTGAAAGATCTTGTAAGAGGTGTAAGAGGGTGTAAGAGTTTTGGACCAATGAGACACTTTTAGAAAGTGTAAGAAGGTATCATCATAGGTGTAATAAACCTTGTTGGGACCAAATAAGGATTATTTAGAAAAGAAAATTTTTGAAAATTTGCTCACACATGTGTGAGCAAATAATTAGGACTAATTGATGTAGGAATCTAGAAATTAGCCTAATTAACCTTAGTTAATTAGTGAATAGGTTTATTTGGTGAGAGTGATGTGAGGTAGGGTA